>JAUZNJ010039498.1:0-10708 GCA_034780135.1 Jordanella pulchra | reverse complement strand
GGTTTAATATGCAAAAAAAATAATTGCTCTACCTTACGTGGTTCGAATTCTACCGGCATTTAAAAACATGTAAGCATCTGGGAGCGCGGGCGCTCCCATCGTCCGTAAAGGGTTAAGCTGCTTTCTAAGCGTCCCTGTCTCACAGGCACAGGCAGCTGCATCGTCCTGAGGGCTGTGCATGCAGTGAGAGCAGAGGAGAGACCTGTTCTGCTTTTCAACAGCGGATATATAAGACATTAACAAAGCTGCTGATGATGATTACAAAGCAGGATAGAAATATATTGTTAATAAAGTTTTTAATCTAGTCACTATTTTTCTTAGGAGCTAAAATAATGACCTGATTACCGTATAGCTTTCTTCACCTTGTTTTTTTGTTTGTTTGTTTTTTGTAAAATTGGATGGATGCAGTTTGATTTCAGGCAACGTAAAAAAATAAATAATAATAATAAAGATAGGTTAACGTATGTTGAATTTCAACATTATAACGACAGGAAACGTTGCAGTACAAGATGTGATTTAAAAGGAAGAAGAAAAGAGATTTTAAATTTGATTTAAACACTTTCACCTTCATGCACAAGTCGGATTGGTTAGAAGATTATCTATTTGGTTGGAAGTTCAGCAGAGGTTAAATCCTGCAGACTACTAATGAGACTTTAAGAACGTTTGCATTTTCTTTTCTTCCAGTCTGAGCTGAAAAGAAAGGAAGGATCTCAGTCTGTAGGTTAGAGGTGGATTCTAAATGTTATATATTAGAGATGGAATAACTTATCATTTATTGTTCTCTGTGAGGAAATATATTGTTTTATTAAGATGGTAGAAAGCTGATAAATAATGTTTGCAAACTGACAGCAGAGTTGGGATTGTTGCTTTTAATCTTTAGAATATTTCACTGTTGGTTCACTGAGAGGACTGAGAGATGTTTGGAGATTCAGAAATATCATTTGCATTCATTATTTTATCTGTTTGTTGGTAAAATTGCATCAGATTTGTCTGTTTTACTAAATGATTCTTTAAAATAATTAGTTTATTGTGTTTGGAGCTCTGACTGTAAGCAGTGCTAAAAAAATGTAAACTTTAACTCCATGTTTCCCTGCTGTGCTCCGGAGGTGCTAAGCTGGTAGAGACGCCCTAAAAGCAGTGAATGTTTTCCCTACAAGTTATGAACTAATCCTTCTTAACGTCTTTCACCTTTTCACCTTAAAAAGTCATTTTTAAAAACGTCTTTTTTTTTATTTTACTTACAGAGGTTTCTTTATGGAGTGCATTTTGTTCCATCGTTGTTGCAAGAAAATGTTTTTTAAATGGAAAGAAAAAAACCCAAACCCATTGAATTTAAATATGAAAAAAAGAAGCAGCAATCCAGAAATGAAATTTTGAGTAACTTTGCTGCTTTCTCAGATTTTTTTTCCCCTCTTTTTTTCTTTCTATATAACTTTTTTTCAGAAATGGCTTTTTAGATTTTTATATTTAATGTTGTTTTTTTTGTCTCAAATTTCTGGTTTTCAGATTGAGGTTTATAAAATGCATTCATTTCAAATTGAGGTCACATTGTTTTCTCATGAAGCTCAACACAAACGCTCACTCTCAACCAATAACAATGCATCTTTGCTCCTCGCTTTAAAGTAAAGTCCCCCCCCCCAGAGGTGAAGAGAATGTGATGCATAAGACACAATTTAAAAAGAATGCGATTTGCACATCTTGATCTTAAAAACAGAAAGACATTGAAATTATATAATATTTATTAAAAAAAAATTGAGAACAAAATTTAAAAAAAGACCAAAGTTCATCTTGAAACCCGTTTTTATTTTGTAAACAGATTTTTGTTTTTTCAAAGTTTCATTCAAATGCATTTTATTTTTCAAGCTTCAGTTTAAAACTCGAGGTTTTCAAATTTCCATTTAGCAGATTGTTTTTTGCTTGGAACAATAATAGACCAACAAAAGTTAATAAGTTATTGAGCTCATTATTCCCACTGGTCTCGCTTCCTGTGGTCGTCTCCTCTGCTAGTGGGCGACACCGCTGCTGTCAAATCCTGCCATCGGAAGGCAAACCTTCCCAGCAGCCTTTCTTTGTCTGATGCACAGCTTTCTATTGTCACTGGGTCCCTCTATTGTCCCACTAAGCTAAAATAAAAAAAAGACTTTACATTAAAGGGACTGAAGGAAGAGGAAGCGTCTGGGTGGATAATCAGAATGAGCGAACGCTGCGCGCGGCGGGAAGGGAAGGAAGCGATGAGAGCGGATCAGAGAGCAGCCCCAGCCATTTGCCAGTTAACAGATGAAGAGCAGAGCAGAGAGAAGTGGGAGGAAAGGCAGCAACAGGAAAAAAAAAAGATGATTAAACGATCTAGTGGCTGTTTTTCTTTCTCCTTCATCCTCTCTGTGAACATGACAGACGCTGAGAGATGCACACGAGAATCTGAAGAGAGTTCCCACAAATCGGGTTAATGAAGATAATGTTCTGACAAGTTATTCAGGATTGTAAAGGCAGAGCAGCCTGATGTAGCTCAGGTTTTTCTCCACATGCTGAAAATGCTGCTTTCTACTTCTAACAACAGGATGGGGAGTGTCCAGCCTCCGTGTGTCCGTCTGCTCCTGCTGCTGACAGGTTGAGTTTTAATTGCAGCCATTCACAGTCTGCTGTTGTACTCAATACGCACCTTGGGGTCTGGCCCTTTTTTTTTCTTTTTCTGAAGAGCTAGCAGTATCTCACTGCAGGGAAGATGACATTCTGAAATCCCTGAGAACCTGAGTTCTGAGGCGAGCACAACAAAGAGCGTGTGCCTAGATAAGCACCCTCAAGGAAATCCCTGCGGAGAGGAGACCCTGAGGCAGAGCGGGAGGTTTTCACATGAAACAAGTGAAGTTCTGATAATAATTTAGACTCAACACAGAAGAGGAATGGTCACGTTTCTCCACTAATTAAAGAACTCACTGTAAAGGTTGCAACACATTGGAAGCAGAGTCACTAAAAACAAGATTATGGAAATTTACCTTTAAAATCTGAGGTGCAGAAATCAGTCAGAGGTGAGAATCAGCAGGTTTTCCATGGATTTCTTGAATGTTCCTTGTAATAAAACTCATCACTTTAGCAAACACAAAGGCATCGGCCAAAAACATTTAGTCTGATAAGCTTTTATTGTTGCACGAAGCTTTAAAAAAAAATCTTATCCTTCTTATGTGTTTTAAGCAGCTTCCATGAAACCTGTAGCAGATTTTCTTTCTCTTTTGCTCATTATAGCCACTGCAAAAACATGAAAAGCAAGATGTCAGACTCCAGTGCTGCTATCTGCCATTCATGCCCTGATATATGGAGTGAGTTTTGTTCCATTATTGTGTCAAGCAAAGGACAGATTTTGTGAAATGAAATGAAAAAAAAAAAGGCAATGCTGAAGTAAAACTTTGAAAAGCATTTTAATTAAAAAAGCAACTTTGTTTTCTGATCATATTTTTCCAGTTTTGTTTCATAATTTATTTTTCATAATTAGTTTTCTTATCTTTATTATTTTTTCCCAATTTTTTATAGAAATAGGAAACAACGTTGTTCCTCTGAAATCCCTTTTTTTGTTAAAACTTTTTTCAAAGTTTGATTTCATAATAGCATTTTTTACAAAATGTGTCATTTGCTTGCAACAATAATGAAACAAAATTCACTCCATAGATATCCTAGAAACAATCTTTCATCTGTTCTTTGGTTTTTGTTGTTTTCTTTACAATGTGAAGCAGCTTTTTTTGAGCAGAAAAAATAACGTATATGTTTTAAAACCAGCTAATTCAACAAGATCTGTGCAAATAGTCTTAACTCTGTTTTCTCTGTTTTAGTTTTAGTCTCTGTGTAGTTACTGATGATTCAAACTTAAGTCAATCATGGGTATAGACACCACAATCTCACTATATTTTATTATCAAACTGATCTTTATTTAGCTGTTATTTTTGCAGTTATTTTGTAGTAAACGGACCTGCTGCTCAGGGCATAAAGACAGTTTTAAAATGGCTTTATATAAGAGTGATAAAACTCTGCTTGTCTTTCTTTACCTAAAACCTTTTCCCTTTTTATTTTGAAAGTACTTGTTTAAATGTATTTGGGGTTTTTTTCTGCAAAAAGCGTTTTTATATGCTTATGAGGATTGCAGTATCTTTTAATGGGAGTGAGTGGGAAGCTAATAAACCAGATTTGAATCAAACACGCAGAAATATATTTTCAGCTGTAACCCCTGCAGACCATTATCGTTTCTGTTCAGCTTTGTAATTGATTTTTTTTGGCCACAGAGAACTATGTCCTGCAAGAGATGTTGTGGGATAAAGTTCTGCTGCCCCTTGTGGTGTCAGGTAGTCATTACAAGAGAGACGTTCAACTATAGATGTGACTTCTGGGAAAAGAACGGGGTATCTTTTTAAAACCTTGATGCCAGTAACACGGGCAAGCCGTTTTATCCACTTTGGTTTTGGTCACTTCCACATTAGATGGAGGTTTATCGGAACCAACCAGAATATTTGTTCATTTAAATTTTAGAGGTAGAAATAAGAGCTGAAAGTACTGTTTTCCCTTTTTTTTCCCCCCAGAGTTTGCTGTTGCGTGTAGCGATGAACTCAAAAACAAATCAAAACTTTGCGATGTGACACGGTTTACCTTAGATATACACCTTCTTACTCCTCACTGTTCCCCGCCATTGTTTACTCAACACTCCAGGCTCTCAACAGGCTGGATTTATGATCTGTATGAAACCCTTCCTATATAATAACCAACTGTCCAAACTCTCCTTGCTGTGTGTGACATACTGTGCAGCCCAGGTTGATTTGTAAATAATTGATCAACTGTTAAACTACCCGTCAACCAGTGCCGTCCTTTCCTAAAATCCACGCACTCATACCGTGGGTGTCTCACATGCTGCGGTGTGTGAGCTTTTGGTTGGCACGGCGACGGCAGCAGCCACGTGGTTGTTTGTGTATTTTCTGAAGAGGACAGTGAGCCCAGACGGGCCGTCACGTCCAGCAGGCCTGAGCTGCACTTTGTCCCGCTCCATGCGTTTGTGTTTGTCAGAGGGCGGGGGTGAGGAGCGGCGTCAGGCGCTACTGCTGCTGATGATGATGATCGCACACCTGTTGACATTTGAACCGCCTATTTTAAATCACACCAGTATCACAGCCTGACTATTAGCTGACAAAATAAAGTCTTGGTGAAGTTTAATCCTGTAAGCAGTTATGCAGCATTTCAATATTTGAAGTCGTTCTCCTGGACCAGCCTGGTGTGTGTGATAATCTTCTTATCTGCGATACGACGCTGAGGTTAAAATCTGCACATCTGTAAGAGAAAATGATTTCAGTCTGTTTTGATTTGGGGGGGGTCTGTCGGTGCGAAGCGGGCTGTGCTTCTGCCTGCCGAGCCACAGATGGCCGCCCTCTCTCCCCGCTCGCGGTGCAGATATAAGTGTGTGAATGTGTAGTGTCAGGTTTTCTTTGCACGTGAGCGGAGGACGCCGAGTGTTTTTGTTGATGTGAGCAGAATACACAGACTCATTTTGTCTCCCTGTGCACACTTTCTCACCGCTCTCAAGGCCATCTACCCCCCATTTTCTTGTTTTTCCCCATGTGCATAGGCGAGCTATAAATATGACCTGCAGATCAACAACTGAGCTTTAATACATTTCTCTAAAATACATCATTTTAAGGTCTTTCTTAAAATGTACCTCCCCTGTTTAGGATCTTGCTGTGTAAGAACCTTTATCTACCCTGTCCGGCTTCCTTATTTGGTCAAAACTACACCAACCACCAACACTGAGTGAAGTTAGTGTCATTCACCACTTGGTTATCATGATACGCCTGCCGAACTAAAAGCATCTTTGCTCTTTGTGCCAACATGTGCCCAGTTTCCCCTGGTGTCTTTTCACAAGCTGGCAGCAGACCAGTGTTTCTCTCTTCTGTTTGTGTTCGGCTCTCTGCTTCCCTTCAGGTAACTGCCTGCCTGTAGAAGCTGTTTGTTCCTGCTTCTCTCACCTGTGCTCTGCTTTTATCTGGCTTCACCTGCTGAGCTAGAATACGGTCAGATTAACAATCTTAGTCATAAATGAGACAGAATACAGGATTCAGGGATTATAGAGTTCAGATTTCCTTTCAGATTACACCTTACAAGTTTTTTTTTATTTTTATTTTCTCACATAATAACCTCGAAGTTTAGGATTTTATTTGACTTTTATATGCAGATCAATACAAGTTATTGCTTAACTGTATAAATCTGAGCGGTGGTGATATTTATTGTTACCGACAACATGTTTAATCTAATGTATCATTCAATGATAGCTTTTTGTGATCCCTTAGGTATATGGAGGGTTAAAATATATTATGAAATGCATAAATCTGAATGTCCCATTGTGCATGATTTAAATACAATTTAAATAGTAAAATATCCAAATGTACAGTTAAATACTGAATATGTCCTGTTAAAAAAAGTTTTTAAGTTTGAAATACATGTTATTGAAAATGATTCATTGCTTATTTCCAAATATTATTCCCTATATCAATTGTTTGCTTTGAATTTAACATTTAATGGAAGAAATAAGGGCATGTTATTGAGAAAGAAATAAGAAAAAATAATATAATTACTTCCCTTTTATATTGGTTAATGAAAATGATTGAATCTTTTGCTTGCTGTCTTCTGGGGTTAAAATGTTTGGAACTGATATTATATTATATTATTAGAGGGTAAATATGTACCTCAGTCCTCTTCTTGCTAACAAACGACATCCCCACAATATGATGATGATTTTTAACCTTTAGGATTTTTTTTCTTGTATCAACATCGACTGATATGTTCTTTCCTTTAATGCTTCATTACTGCATTCAGCTGCCATGCTTTCAGATCAGGAGTTTGCTATTCATTGTTAATGTCTTGTTTGATTTGCGTTTCTGTTTGTTGAAATTGAAACTCCTGTAACATTCATTATCATGGTGGAATTTTTATGGATGAAGAAATGGCAGCATCAGCTTTTAAGTTCGGGCTCAAAAAGCCTGCAGCACATCGACTGGTGTTGATGAGTGCAGGGAGATCATTCAAAGATGCACAGAGCAGTTTTAGATTTGTATGAAGAAAACATGATTGTTTTATTCTTATGATTTCTATTCTCTTTTGCTTTTCCGTTTTCTCACAAACAAAAATTCGAATTCCAAAATCAATAAATCAAAAATCAACAAGACAAAGGTTCTTGCATAGATTTCTTTAGTTGTATTTTGTCTTAACATGCCCTGAGAACCGGCTTCCTGAATGATTCAACTTTGGTAATAAAAGTCAAATGAAATAATTGTCACATCTCACATCGATGTTTGGGAGATTTATCATGATCAATATTCAGACTTGTAATCTTTAGACTAAACGGATAAAGCAAAAAATGACATTTATGGCTTTTTTTTAAACAATTGAACCAGACTTTACAAACATGTAACATTAATGCAAGAAAATTTGGCAAATTATGTTTTTGTTAAGCAGTGAAGCTGCGATTTACTGTGTCACACTCCAAATCACAATCAGGTTTAAGGATTCTTTCCTGATTGGTTAAAATGACTTTTGTTTGAACAGTTCAAAAGAGACATTTTCTCCTTAAATATTTCAATTATAATACGACTAAAAAAAGCAGAACATCTTCAAACTGAAAACGTCGGATTGTTCCTACAGGTAGAAAACCATCATCTGCAATGCTTTGCTTTAAATCAATATATCATAAAAAATCTTAATAAAAAACTAAGAAATTGATTTTTATATCGTTGTCGTCCTTTTTTTCATCCATTAAAAGTAATTTTTAATCTCAGATTTAAATGTCCTGTTTGTAAAAACAAACTATTTTGAGTTATTGCAGACGGTATTTTGTGACTCTTTCCAGTAGTCATGTGTCCCAGTTAGAAAGCAGTAACCAGCAGGCTCTGACAGGAACAGCGATCTGAATGCTCCGTCTGCTTTGCTCTTTGTTAATAAGAGTGTAGAGGACTGGTGTAATTTGCCAGTCAGGGTGTCAGAACAGTGCTCGACATCAGTGCAGCCATTTTTTTCCCTCCACATTAGCTCTGTAATTATTACATGCATATGCTGACAGGTTTTGTACTGTGGAGGCTGGCTGTCATATACCAGTGCAGTGATGGAAATATCACAAGGTTCAGTTCACAAATATAGTCTGGTGTCTCCTAAGAAGAAAAGGACTTTGATTAAACAATGCATTTAAGTGTATTAGAGAAGATAATTATGTGCAGCTGAGCAGCGCTATGAGGGAATTGAATAACCTACAAACTTAAAGACATTTTAATGCTGTCTGACTTTACATTCCAAAAGGTTTTAAAGTGTTTCGCATGTTGTCACTTTTCTTCCATAAATTTAAAGGTACTTAATCAATCAATTAATCCCTCAAAATAAGCCTTTACGACCAAAATCTCGTCAATTATGATAAAATAAGGCAATATACTACAAGCATCCGTCCTAAGTCTTTTGAGCCTAAATAGAACCTCAGCACCAGGCGTAAACAGACATGGCGCCATCTGTTGGCAGTGCAGCCGAACTACCAGCAAGCCAGATGGTGGCCATTGAAGCAGTTAGGAAATAATTCCCAAACTAATACCTCACAAAAATCCAACAGCGCTTAAAAGCATCGCTAACACCTCGACGGATGGATGGAATTGACTCTACTTGTGCGGCTCGACGTACAGGAAAGAGATTCTGTCTGGAGAAAAAAGCTAAGCCAAATGGAGCAACTTTTGAAAATTAGCCCCAAAACTGCGTATAATAAGCAAGAATGGTGGTAAAATCAATATTTCACAGCGTCTGCTACACAAATAGGAACTCATTTCTTGCCTCACAAAACACCGATAGCTGAGAGTGGAAGAGAGGCGCCTATTTGATACCAAACTTTCCTAGCAGGGTTGTTCGGTTAAGAGTTGAACAATAAATTCTGCAATTTCTGAGCGAGAATCGTAGGGCGCCAGCAGCTAGCTACTGTATGTGTTGGTTATCCCAACTGTGTGTGTGCTCCATCGTGCAGCTTGACAGCATCACCACAAGCTTTCTGACTATAGTGAACTCCAATATTCATACTGTTTTCCAGAGCAACTCCAGTTTTATTCCTCTTTGAATCACCTTCTTTTTGTACTTGATTTTTCTATTTTTTCTTTCTTTTTGAAGTTCCACACTCACTCCCCTCTATTGCTTCAGCTTGTTGACAAATTGTAGTGATGTGATGTGATCCCAGTCACATGATGCTGTTATAGTAAATCTGCACACATAGGCTATATTTACTAACAGACTGAGGAAAAACAAAGATTAAAAAGACAAAAAAAAATAAAAAATACTGCAGGATCCGGTAAATTGTCATAAAAGTATATGCATATATTGTGAGTTCATGGTATATACATTTAAAAAATCTCAGAAAATATGTCTATATAGCTTTAACTAAATGGTATATCATGATATACCATAATATATTTTATAATATCATAATATAAATGTTAGAAATCACTCTAAGATTGCTATTAAAGTTAATAGATGTAGCCGTGCGATTATTGGTTTTGCTTTTCTAAACTTTCCTGATGTCATGCAGACCTATTTTATCCTGCATTGTGAAAGATATTTGTAATAAATCCTTTGGCGTTTGTGTCCAGGATGTATGAATATTTCTAGGAGTCACTGCAGGCTGGATGGAGCAGCGAACCTCTGCTTCCACCTCGAGCAGGCGAATCTCCTCCGGTTGAAACATTTGGACAGAGAAGCTCTTCTTTCACCTGATAGCTGCCATTATGTTGTTAAAGCTCAGCGTCCACCACGCTCCTTCCTCCCCTCTGCTCCTCGTCTTTAATCCTCTGCAGACGAGGTGTGTCAGAGCACCAGTGTCAGGGAGAAGAGACTCATATTTGCTTAACCAAATCCACAGGGAGCTAACCCTCCTTTATCTATTGCATCTGCTTTTATTCAGGCGTTTGTCTCAGTTTTCTGCAACAGTGGAGAGAAACGCTGCTCTCCTTCCTCAGTGTTTGCCCTTGCTTTCCCTCAGCAGTTTGTCTTCCCTGCTTTGCCGCTGGGGTCGGACTGGCACAGGCAGGCGTTGCTGGAAGCAGAGAGGATCTTGTGTGTGTGTTGGCTGGTGTTTTGTTGCAGCGCTTATTGGCTAGAATGCCAGGGTTAGTCGGGGCTTGCCCCTTTGTTTTACACACAGTAAGCAGACAGAGGCACTCCAGCTCACAGCTGCGCTCGTAAATACCGGTGAAGCTTTGCTGTATTGACTCCTGCAGTCGACCCCGCATGATTCCTGGGATATAAAAGCCGCAACCATCTACTGAAAGGATCACTGGTAAACAGATCTGATATCTGAAGCGTTTGGAAAATGTTACATTTTAAGGCTTTTCCAGGTCTGGATAAGAATAGGAGAGAAAAACCAACTTGTTTCCAGTCATTTATTCCTTCGTATCCATCCACCTGCTCTTCCTTTCAACTGTCCATCCATCGGGTTATCACTTCCATCGTCCATTTATCTGTAGATTTGTTTGTCCAGTCCTCTCCGTACTGATTAGATCCATGGAGGGAATTTTGATCCATTATTGTTTAAAGCAAAGAAAACTTTTGTTAATTAAACCCAGAAGTCCATCCAGAAATAAAACATGTTAACCAACAAATTCATACTGTTTATTCATACTGTACCTTTTTTTTAATAAATGTTACCTAAGAGATTTTTTTATACATT
>JAUZNJ010039497.1:0-10708 GCA_034780135.1 Jordanella pulchra | reverse complement strand
CATCCATCCATCCATCCATCCATCCATCCATCCATCCATCCATCCATCCATCCATCCATCCATCCATCCATCTTCCTGCTTTCAGCTCCAGTAAAGGATCTCGGCTCCTAACAGAACTGACTAACAGATATTCTGGTTATAATTTATTTTCTATTTAATCGTATGAGGAGCAGCTCCCAGTGGTTGCAGCTGCAGAGATCTCCATCACTCATAGATCACCATAATTACAAGCATCTAGACTTGTGCAAAAGATATTTTCCTTTGGCTTCATAATGAGTATGTATGGAATAAAATCGGGCCTTAGTGGAAGTGTTTTGAGCCACAACATGGCTTATGTTGGAGCTTTTTTTTCCTTCACATCCCCACATTGAGGATGAGGATTAACATGTCCTTTCAGAGTAGGTTGTGGCCAGCATTTAACAGATGTAGCTCCGCTGGATCAAAATGTGGGGCAGCTTGTTATGCGAGGAAACATGCGATTATCCAACATCGACGGACACACGCCATGTTTGCAGGGAGCAGGCTTAAAAGCAGCACCTCCTATAGTATCTCCTGTTTTACACTTAAATCAAATGGAGCTGTCTTCCACCCTATTAAGAAGTTCTTATATTTGAGGCGGTACGTTTTAACTTGAGAATACACTAAATGTCCCACGAGACAGAGGAGAGCTGCTTTGAAAATCCCGATTCACTGTCAAGTCCTATATCATCTCCAAGTACAGATGCCTCGGCCTGTCTGGTTCACCCTCCCATGGCCCTCTTGTTCTCACTGCAGGGGGACATTCCTCAGTCCTCGGCCTCTGGCATGCAGTAAATCCGCTGTGAAAGAGACCTACACCCTCCAGTCTGACAGAAATAGTCTGCCAGGCAGGACATGAAGCTTTTCCTCAATTCTCAACCTCCTGTTTTCTTTCAGCCCTCCCCCAGTGGCTTTAGGTGTGGAGCCTTATATCCTACATGGGAGTTTTGGATCGGCAGAGAGTGGCGTGCCCCAGGGTTGAGCTGAGGTGAAGGTGCAACTGTAAAAAGGTGTTAATGAGACAAGCTCCACTCAGCACCACTCAGCTGCGCTCCCTTCCCGTATTCACATACCTTCGGAGCTCTTGGCAGCCTTCCCTGCTTTTTGCTTTGTACACCTGGACCCAAACGTTTAAACGCTCCTTCAGAGGAGAGATTGGATTGGAACCTTTGCTGCAGTGCAGAACACCAGCAAACACCTGCATTGACCTACATTGGATCATTGTGTTGTCTTGGCTTTTTCTTTAAGCTTTTTTAGTGGTTGTATGGAAATTCTCTTTTTAAAAAAGGCATGGAGCCTTGCAGGTAGACGCAAAGCTGCTGAGATCCGTTTCTGTCTGGTTTTTCTACAGTGCTTGAGGGCTTGGCTTCAGATCACCAGAGATAAGAAGTTTTTAAACCAGGTTTTAAGCCAAAAATATGAAGGCTTTTCCATAATGCTAAATAGAACATTCACAGAATGACTAGAATGGCGCAGAATGAAAGTATACATTTTTCTTTTAAAAAACACATAGTGTATAAGTAAATGTTTAGATAAATTTGACAATGCAAAGTACATAAATATTTACTACTGGCTTCGATGAAAGGCTTCTGCAAGGGTAGGAATAGTAACTTTAACTCAGGGAAATGGAGCTCCAGCGTTGCTAGATACTAGGCTCCGAGATAGAGCTGAGAAATGGTGTTTTCTAAGCACTACTTTAAAAAGAAAGGCAAAACGAGGGCGAACATTGGTCAAGTTTTTGAGGATTGGTGTCAAATTAAGGAAGCAAAATGGCTCAGAAGGCCTCTTCTTAAACATTTTGTTTGTTTACATTAGCATTAGCGAACCTGGCAACTGGCTGGCAGCAGTACAGAGCAATAGTGGGTGAGCTCAAGTACGCCACTTACTGGCTGGGAGGAGTCAACCTTGTAGCTATCCTCATTAAGGTTTTAGAATATCTCAAATCGCAGCTCTTAAGTCCTGCTCTTTCACCCTCACGAGATCAACTCTAAGAACGCTATCCACGGTATGAAAGGAACCCCAGACTGCTGTGTTAAATCCGGACAGCCTTCAGCCTTACAGGTTACTACGAACTGACTTACTGCGTGACGGACATGAACATAGATGGTGCTTGTCAAATTAGGACAACAGGAAAGAACTACAAGAAACGAAATCTAGACAAATATAGCTAATGGCTAAAGCTCAAGTACAGTGGCACGTGTCAGAGTACATGTGAAAAAATAATGGTTTTTTTTAACTGTATTAGATGGGCTGTTGCTATACCTCACGTCATGCAGTGGATTTAGGGCAACCGTATAGCTCCCTATGCTAAATGAGGTATGTCAAGAAGCATCCTTGCTTCCTTTTCCTATGCCCTTCCCTACTGACAGCACTTTGCAATATTCAGAATCGGTCTAAGCTAAATTTATTTGTCAGATATTCTAGTTTTCATCATTTTACAGTGATAAACTACAAGGCCATTTATTTGGATTTTACATGAAAAAAACCGACAAAATAAAGTCCATCGTTGGAATGCAGAAGGAAAATGATTCATAAATTATTAGAAGTGCAAATGTATAGAGTGAGAGAGAACAACCAGCATCATGAAGACCAGGGACCCCAGCAGACAGGTTCAGTTTAAAGCAGGGTTTGGTTCCTAAGCTTCGATCAATGCATCATCTAAACATTGGGAGACGATGGACCAGCTGCAGAACTAAACACGGTCAGTACACCAAACCGACGGGCTTTGAAAGTAGCACTTTTATTGTTGTGTTCTCCATAAAGCTGGCCTTTATTAAATAATGGTAAGCAGGAGACAAAATAAGTCATGTTTAGTTCAGCAGACGGCATGCATAGGAAACAGAAAACATGTAGAAGCAGGTATTGTTCCATCTCGAGCTTGATCTGTTTTTAATGCATGCCACACTAGACATCAACTAATACTGCTTTTTAAGGCCAATGCCGACTGTCTTTACATTGGTCTAACGGATTCTTGATATGCGCTGCCGATATTTTTGGGCCCAATTTATCTCTTTTTTTTCTTCCACTGTCATTATAAAGATGATTAGATGACAAATATTACAAACGTCCCAATTGAAACAAAAAAGGAAACATTTATTTAAAAAAATCACACAAAGCATTAACAATGGTTAGTAAATGGAAGTAGTGGAAATGCACTGCAGCTAAATGCACCAATAAATCGCTGAACGCATGCACATATCAGCCACTAAGATTGGCCAGAAATATCAGCTGGCTGATGTATCTGTCCATCTCTTTCCCAAACCATTCAGATGTTTATTAATTAAAAATGTTTCACCTCACAACTTTACTTTGTATTGATCTATCACAGATCTTTGACCAAATTCAAGTTTTATTTGAATATAGATCATTTTGGTCTCCCTCTAAAAGGAGTAAAATTGCCTTCAAATATTCATTTTATTTTCCTGTGTGAAATTGAATTTAAAAAAAAACTTACATCACTTGTAGAAGATCATCCCCAAATTCACAATTGGCTGTGAAACTTGCTTCACTTTAGATGATGTTCCAGGTGCAAAGGAGAAACCAGAACCCCTGAAGGCAGCAGGAGCAACATGCAAACTCCCCACAGAAAAAAGCCCCTGCAGGCTGATGTATGTTCAGAAACAACACATGCCCAGTGCAGAGCTTTCCACTTAACCACAGCTCACATTATCTACTCTCCATTTCATGACCAAGACAAATCTCTGCGTCTTATAGAGGAATGCCTCAAATCCACACCCAAACCATGAGTTGCATGTGAAAAAACTGTTAAAGTTCAAGCCCGTCTGCCCAGTAACGCTGCAGCGTCTCTGGCAGCCATGCAGGGCACACAACCGCCAAAAGGCTCTGCCGTCATGTTCCACTGCCAAGCCATAATAACAGCAATAAGGTTGGGGAGGCTCGTTAACCTTAATCCAGGAATTATACTGTGGCACCAGGGAGTGGAGGATGTGCTGTTTCGTGAACTTGTACATCGAAGCTGGAATTAGACGTTCACCACAGGAGGTGAAAGCAGGGAAAGAGGTGGTTCATGCAGTTCACACAGAAAAAATCTCTATATGCAGCCCAGATCAAAGCATTCCCATACTCAAAGTGCTGTTTAGAGTAGAGTCTCTGCCTCCCCCGTGTGGTCATAATGCATTACTTTCCATCTTAACGTAACAGAAGGGGATATAATCTTTAGAAATATTACGATCACATGGGATTAAGAAGGATAATGCAAAAGCATTATGTTTATATTATAGCTATCGGTAATACCATTTGAGTCTATTTCTTGCATCTATTCTGTAACAAACAACCATCATCGTTCTTGTGCACTTCCTGATAGCTCTATATGGGATTAATGCATTACAATAGTTCTAAAAATTACAGAAATAAACAGCAATCACTCACATTAAGTGATGATTGCACATTAAGTGCAGGAATACTTTGATCCAGTTAACACCTGTTTCCCCCTGTCTTCATATCAGCCTCTCTATCCTTATATGTTACATTAAATATGTTGCTAGAATAGAAATATTCTTCTCAAGGAGGCTGCATGTTGGACTAGCTCTAATAATTTAACTCTGATATTCTTTTTAAAATAACTTTAGTTCCTCTTTTTGTGAATCGAAAGTTGTTTGTTTTATTGGATGCTGTGCTGCTGGTAGGATTTTTGTTGATATTATGTTAATATTGGGACATTTGTTATAATGCATAACCATAGCAGCCAAAAGCTTAATAACATCCTAAAAGATGTAATAATACTTTAAATACATTCACAGACTCCAGATAAGTTGAAAAGGAGATGTTGGGGATGCATAGCAGAAGCAAGCAGAAGAAAGAGGAGGAGGAAATTCAAGCAATCTTTTCCATCAATCATTATGGACCACATGAGATCTTTGGTAAACGACTTGGATGCAAAACTAGCATTAGCAAGCGAGCACATAATTCCACACACAAAAAAAAACTATAACAAAAAAGCAAGCACCTTTCAACTCCAGATTTTCCAGAAACTAAATTCTCTGCAGATCCAGCTGCAGGTCTTTTTTTGGTAAAACAGCTAAGTCTCGATCTAATGCAATGGCCATTCTAACACACAGATCAGCTCAGTTTTAAACCATCTTTAGTTCAAGCTGTGTCTTTTGAGTCCTTTAAGGTCCAGTGTCTTTACAAGGCTGTCTCCACACACGATGACTCTCTTCTTATATAGTAACGCCTTCTGTCCTCACCGGACTCAGACCAGTGCACAATGAGAGCGGGGAAGAAGTGGGCATCTCTATAAGTTGGAGGACTGTCGCTGAGTGCCAGCTGGCTGGAGTCTGACCTGCAGCAATGCTCGTCCAGGCAGCATGGGTCCGACAGGCTGCTGCTCCGGCTCCTCCATGGAGCGACAGTGCGACGGGAGCCGTACATGCGGCACAGAGAAACGTGAGACGTATCAGAGGAAAGGTGGGACAGCAGCAGGGCTCCGTGGCAGGAAAAGCCAGAGGAGCAGCTGGAGCTGGTCATGGTCCTCCTCCGGCCTCCTGCTGCAGCCTGTCCATTCAGCTCACTGCAATAGGTGAGGTTGTTTTGGTCATGGGGCGCCCTGGAGCTCTGAGCATTGCTGTCCAGCAGAAGGCAGGTGGAGGAGGATGTGTTTGGTACAGAGTTAGAGGTCTCCGTGTTGGTGGTTATGAGCAGTGCCTCTGAGTAGCTGGGAATCAACTGGCGGTTGCACCGTATGTGCCACTCCATCTCAGTGCTGTCCAGGGTGTTCACTCTAGGTATAACACAGCTGGTGTTACTCCCAGCAGGCCTGGCATCATTCAGAGGAGAAGGGCTGCTGCAGATATACTCCAAACCAAACAGTTTCTCTATTCTGTAATGGACGTATGCAGTGCGGTACTCAATGAAGACTCTCAGAGGCCAGGAGAGCATGAGCAGAGCAGCCAGCCAGAAGGCCACCTGAGACGTGTACCATGGCATCCTGTCCGGGTCCACACACACTACCACGTTCTCCCTAAAGTCCACATTCCTCAGCTGCATGCCCTCCCGGGCCTCCATGTAATCATCCAGGCCTTCAATTTCAGAGAAGAACCTGGATCTCTGGTTGAGGTAGTCGTTTTCTGGGCCCGCCTCTGTGAAGCTGAAGCACTTGGTGAAGTGCAGGCGAGTCGTCGGATGTCCCTCCAGGCCTGTGAGTTCACGCGAGATGTCTTTCATTCCACAGTGGGTGAAGTCAAACTCTCCCTCGGCTACGTGGGTGTTGACCCGCTCGTGGTAGACCTGTGTGGTGGTGTAAGTGTCCCCGTTGCGGTACCTGGTGACCTGTCGAGTCCGCCTGACAAAGTGGTAGCTAATAGCCTTCCACCATATGCAAGGCTGGGCCTGCCGCATCCGTAATACCCGCTCGTAGACGCTGTCCACGTCCGCTTTGGACTGCAGCTCGCTCAGTGCCATGCTGTGCCAGCACTCCACCATGTACAACACGTAGAGCAGGAGCAGGAAGGCCAGGGGGATGTAGATGTACCCATCGGAGCACGGGCTGTCATGGTAGATCATAGAGTGCCCTCCGACCCCCATCCCAGAAGGGCCACGCAAGGAGGAGGGGAAGGATGAAGTGAGGGCCGAGTTGAAGCTGATCTTGGTGACCTGGGTCAGCCGACACCAAGCTACCACACCTAGACAGCTGTACATGAGGACGGAGAGCAGCAGGCAGCGCCAGTGGGACTCTCTGCAGACGCAGGCACCAAGGGACTGCTGGACTGGACGCTGCTGCAGAGACAAGCAAAGACAAACAGGAGTAATGGGAAAAAAGCACTCAAGGCGATGAAGCCTGTAAACATGCCAGTGAATCCGTGGCATGCAGCAGAAAGGCAAATGACTCCTGCTAAACCATAAATTACAACACAGCTCCAAAGCCAGCACAACATAAATCAGACAGAGGAAAGTGAATTAAAGCTCCTGCCGTCCCTCTGAGACTCTACATAATAACAGCTGACAGAACAGTATTGTTCAGGTGATTTTCAAGCTTGTTTCAAGAGGATGGGAAGCACATAGCAAGGTATGGATGAACTGTGTTTAAAGAGGTAGACACCCCAGCTCCAGCTTTTAGTGTCATTGTGTTTTTGTTCAAGACACTACCCCTGCATTGCCTACTGATGGTAGTCAGAGGGTCTGGTGGTGCCTGTGAATGGTGGCCTCACTTATATCATTAGGCTCCGGTGCTGCTTTTCACCATCATTGTGTGTGAATGATAGAATGTAGTGTAAAGCACTTTGGTCAAGTCTCCAACTTGAGAAAGCCCTATATCCTGTATTTTCCAGTCTATGTGCTGCTATTTTTCTCCACACTTTTAAACAATGCTGCTTATGTGAAAGTGCGGCTCTTGTGTGGATTTTTCTCTCATGTAAAATAATGGAAAAAATGATTAATAATAGACTGGTATATTATTTAAATAATAAAGGATATATGTCAAACTATCAAAGTGGTTTTTGAAGAGGGAGGAGTACTAATGATCCGGTGCTATGTCTGGAGCATGAAATTCATACAGCACAAGTTCATACTTGCATCAGGCATGAGGGAAAACAAATGTCCTGAATTCACAATTGTAAACATGTATTTGCCGCATTAATGCTGTCAAACCAATGAAGAGACTGTGTGCAACCCATACAGAGTTGAATAAATAGTAGACAAGGCCCAATCCCTCATTAGCAGCTCTTACTGCTGCGAGCCAACAACCTAACGGGAGCTAGCATTTTTCTTCTTCCATAGTCTAGGGGTGATATGTAGAGCTCCCCCTACAGCTTTGGTGTGGGACAGCTCAATAGATATCAGCAGCTCATAGTCCGATGCCGCTTACGTGTGTTACTTTTTTCTTTTTTTACTTTGTGGGTGTGCGTTCTGTAGTCGGAAAATACGGTCAGTACAGGCCATTTACCATAGATGTTAAATCTTCCCAAACAGAGGATAAAAGAATGTGTGATTTGTGTCTATAGTGATGAAAACTGAGCAAACGGATGCTTTGTGATTAGTTTTCATTTGTTATAATTTTTTTGTGATTGACCGTCTCAAATAATATAGTTTAGTTTTTCAGAGATGAAAATCTGAAAGTTTGATGTGCGTTAAGGGCCTAAGTTTCAGAACATTCTAAATAAAAAAGAAAAGCAAAAATATTTATGGAAAAAAAATGTACTTACAACTTGTGGGTGAGTTATGGTTGATCTTCTAAGACTTAAGTCAAAAGATAACAGGTCCCCTAATTAAAGGTCATAGTGACAACATTTTCATCAGAACAATGAATTAAAATAATAATATATCCCCATAATGTCTAGAGTGGTGCAAGATAAAAATGTCCCTGCTTGTGTTTTGAAGGATCAGGATTTTCTTTCTCCTTGATGTTCTAATAAGAAGCTCTGGGCAGTATTGTCTAGGACTTAAGAGTTGCTGCAGATTGTTTATTTAATTAACGTCGGTCTTTGACCACGCCGTGCTTTACCACAGAACATTACAGGATGGTCGGGCTCTATTTAGTAGTCGCCATCAGGCTTTTGGTTGTTTAGTAGTACTGCCAGCAGATAGTGCCACATTTACTCATCGCCCTTGCTGCTGAAATTCTATTTAGGCTCCAAAAGAATTCAAACACAATCAGGACAAACACTCGATGTGTAAAATCAGGGTTGAAGATGAATATAACATAACAATGCACCTTTAAACACACAAACAGACACAGATCCTACTGAAGACACTGTAACAGACTTGAAGCTGCAAATGTAGGTCATAGTGGCTCTATAAGGTACTGCTACAAAAATGGCCTGCCACATTGTTTAATATTAATAAAAATAATTTTGGTGTGTTTCTTTTTCCTCGCACTTTATGTCGCTCACTTAAAACATGCATTAATCTGTGGTTGTAACATGACAAAGCATCAACAGGTTAAAGTGGTGGGAAAACCTGTGCAAAAGG
Organism: Jordanella pulchra; assembly: GCA_034780135.1. Taxonomy (NCBI): domain Eukaryota; kingdom Metazoa; phylum Chordata; class Actinopteri; order Cyprinodontiformes; family Cyprinodontidae; genus Jordanella; species Jordanella pulchra. Next base: position 1,765 of record JAUZNJ010039497.1, on the reverse strand, counting down.
CTGTTTATGGGTTTGCACTGGATGCCCTCTGCTCTGTACTAAAGCTCCATCAACATCTTTCTGCTTTATCTGCAGAGACTAACTTTCAGTTAGAGCACCAGAAGCACAAAGTGCCACATTTGCAATAATGTTGAGCATTGAAATGGTCCCAATCAGCAAAGGCTTTGGCAGCAGTCTATTCAATCAGTAACACCACAAGAGGCAGGAGCCAAACTAAAGTCGGCGATGTTTATCTCCATCATTTAGAGCTGTCTACCACTGTACTATCTATTAGCTTCTGCATGCTTCCTGTGGAGACGTTCGTCTGCATGAAGTCTATTGTTGTTGACTGCCTGTGGTGCGTTTTAGAGTGAGAGGATTTATGATGACAACCAGCCATCCATTACTGCGCTCTTAGACTCTAGGGGATGTCACACTCTGCAGCTCCCACGTCAGTCATTTAAGGAACTAACAAGGATTGAATTCAGTCCAGGAGCTAAACTTGTTTACCTCTACATAGAGGGACATGTTTTACATCTTTCTGGGGAAAAAACAACAACAATTGAGTATGAAAAATGTTATATGTAACAACCTCCAGAGAAAAAACTTTATTTTAGCAGAATATGAAACACTTGAAGCAAATCTCGAAAAAACGATTATATGTAAATCACAGTAAATGAGAATAAAATCAGTTTGATTTAATGAATGAGCATACAAAAAGCCTGAATGCACCTGGAAATGATTGGCATTTATTTATTTAATAGTTTAAATTATCATCTAGATTAATGGATTGTTGTTTTAAACACAGTCACCATCTGATGCTACAGGTTTCATCTTCTCCTAGTGTCCAAGCCTGGTTTTGTCTCACAAATATCTCTCAGTGGATAAAAAACAGTCATGTGTAATAGCCTCTAAATCAAGTTGGATAAATGTGGCACCCTTTCATAGTTGGAAGTTCTCCTTGCCATCACTCTAATCTTCAGCTCCCTCCACAGATTCTGTATCACATTCAAGGGTGAACTATGGACCAAATCAGAATAGTCCATATATTGTTTAAAATCGTAATGCACAAGAAAGTGTAGATTATTTTGGGCTTTATTTCATTTTTCAAAATGTGAATTTATTGCAGATTCCAAACATATAATCTATTAAAACAGAACTGTAAAACAAGAAGAACCTTAAGTCAGATAAGAAAATATTCTGGTAGTTCTTTGTTTGACTTTGTTTAATAATTTATTCTGACTTTCTATTCATTCGGTCCTGGAAGATACTTATATTGGACCTTTCTGGTCAGTTGTAAAATGATTTATTTTCTTTTACTTTTTAAAATTGTTAGATTATGGATGCTCCCAGTAGAGGCTTTTAGCTGACCTACAAAGCCCCTGCAAAAGCTCCAAACTGCTCGGTCCACCTACCGCCTCTGGAACATCGCTCTCTGCAGGTGAGTCTTCCTCCTGTTCCTCTTCCTCGGCGTTGGAACCGCTGGGCGCCGCCTCTTCGGTGGAGTCCTGGTCAGAGGAGAGCATCCTGCTTTTCTTTGCATGTCAGATGGAAATCAGAAGCTCATGCATTCTGATCTGCTTGCTTGCCTGCAGGGATCCTCCTATCTGCATGCCCTGGCTGAGTCCCCCTCAGGTCCACATCAGGGTCTGATCCAGCAGACTGCTGCTGTTGTGCGGAGGGGGGGTACCGCCGTACTCCTGGCTGGCGAGGCGGAGGGGGGCGGGGTTCCGCCGGGAGTTCACCGCAGCAAAGGCAGCAGAGGTTTACCATGATGAACGGGGGG
>JAUZNJ010039496.1:0-10709 GCA_034780135.1 Jordanella pulchra | reverse complement strand
ACCATCACATTATTAAAAAAGGATTTACATTTAACAAAGTTTGACATGTTAATGAATGCTAATGACAGAAATACTTTATAGCCATGTAGTTATTAATTGAGTATAATAAAGCCAGATCATAAGCATATTACCTGTTTTTGTGCCGACTCATTAAGACCTTGGAAAATAAAGTCCATAATATTAAAACAATTAATGTTTTAACCTTCAACTCTTCTATGTTACTGCAGTAGTTAGCTGTGCTATGGTGCTAATGCTACTTGTATGTAAAAGGAATCACAAAATAACACAGTTTCAGCTGTGCTATAAATAAATGTAGTCCTTTCAATGCAGCTTTACTTGTAAAATAGATTATTGGTTATGTTTTGTTTGTCATATTTGGCTAGCTAGCATTTACACCATCCTAATGCTTAGTCTGGAAAGTTCAGAAACTGGACTTGAAGTTCTCTAGAAGAACTTTCACCTCTCATACTGAGATAAATACACTGTAGGTGAAACTCTACCCAAAAGATTCACCTCCCACCTACTCTCCCCTGACTCCATCTTTAAAGAGGCATGTGAAAGAAACTACAACAACGAGGGAGTTAACAACCCATCAGAACCCCCCCCAACGACCATCAGCATCCAACTCTGTGACCTCTATTGGCCATTATGTTGGAGGGATCAGTCACTTTTTGTTTTCTTCCCCTCCCCTAATTCCTCGGTCACACCTACATTATATTAATCTTAGTACTTCCCAGCATCAGTTGGAACTGAAGAAGCCTCTTGGGTGACAGGTGAAATGTCTTCTAGAAAACGTAACGTCTATGTTAACGTAACGTTGACGTAAACTGAGCTTTCCAAGCTTGAGACATGACCGGGATGACTTCTCAGTTCTAGCAGAAATGCAAAATTCAATGACAAGTGTTGAAACCTCAGCCTTGTTCCCTTCTGTTTACTTAAATATTATACAAAAAAAAAACAACTTTTAGGCGTTTTTGCGGTCTGCAGGTGCGCTCGGTTCCGTTGGACCGACAGGTGCTGAGCTGACATCAGCATGTCCACATTGCCCCATAAAATGTCTCACATTTATTTTAACAGTTTCATCCAATAATCTGCCACAACCTCGCGATCCCATGAGGGATATGTATAACACAAGTCAGAAAATGGATGGATTGATGGACTCTGTCGGAGTGGATTATGATGAAATTATTTTTTTATTTAAGGGTATATCGTTTTTTTTTAGAATTTGCTCATATGTATACTTTTCACAAATAGGCGTCCGTCTCAAAGTAACGGCGGATGACGGACAGACAAAACTGATGTATGGCCACCCTACATTGACTTGCTTTTTTAAAGTGCTTTAACAAATCAAGAAGTACTATTAAATTGATTTCTTTACCAGTAACTTGGAGTTTCTGCTATTGTAATTCATTGAAGCGTTTCTTTTGTCTTGTGATATCCAGTTCTACTGTAGCACTGAAGGATCAGTAGAACCTTATTTTTAGGTACTTTCATCAAGGCCGTGTTTATTAGCCGGCTGCTGAATGTCCGAACTGTTCTTGTACCAACAGCTCATAGTCCCTCTATGACGTGACGTTTCTATTGAATGATTTAACTCTGACGTTCCTATCTTTAAACAGGGGAATGCGACCTGTTTGACCCTCTGCGGGCGAAAAAAAGAGGCAAAAATCCCTATTGCTTCAGCCAAGCGTCGCTAAGACGATTACCCCTTTCCTGGCGTTTGATTTCAGCTCATCATTGTTCTCCCCCTCTTTTGAGAAGCGTAGCTGTAGCTGTAAGGAGAAAATCATTTGCAATCTGTCCCGTTTTTAAATTATCATTTCAAGAGGAAAAGTCTTGGAATAGATGTTCATTTATGTTTGAGGTCTCTTTTTTTCCCTTTTGCAAGCCTTATGTGAGGAAGTCTTCTTGTACAAAACCTAACTTAAAACTTAGTCTGTCTAAAAGGGTTTAGAGATATAAGACAGCATTAATCTGTACCCTTTTTTTGCTAGGGGAACTTTTTGCTCCTTATCTGACAGGAAAAAAAGAAATCCTTTCGCAGAACATAGTATAGCGATTTAGTTGATCTTTTGAGGTCTTTGAGCTTTGCAGCGATGTTGGGCCAATTGCTATGTGGAGAAAAGTAGGCATTTGATGACCCCTACATAATGGTATAATGCCTGTAATTATGACAGCTGAGGATGGACATGGAGTTAATGGAGCCACCACATCAAAACACACAAACAGTGAAGCCTGCTGTGCCAGCTCATCTAAGTCAAGGCAGTTGCCAGAAATAGCCTTGATTGGGTCCTAAATAATTCAGTTTTTCCTTTTTTTTTTCTTTACCCTGCTTCTTCCAGAAAGAACCGGGGGAGCAATTGATGAGAGCGGGTGAATATTTAATAGCCGCGCAGTCTTTTCGGACAAACCGGGGGCCATGGTTTACAAGAGCCAGGAAATCTAACAGAGAGAAAAAGGATGTTGCTCAGCAGGGAAGGGGGCAACGCAAACAGAGAAAAGATAGCAGCAAGCAGAGGCAGGTCTTCACCATATCGCCACAAGCTGCCTGAGCTCCCAGGTCCTCTCAAGCATTTAAAGGTCTGATTAAAAGTTCAACAGAAGTGTTTGACTGCCATGTGAGAAACTTTGCTCTAGCACTTCTTGGCTGAATGTCTGTCATTTTAATTGTGAACAGATGTGTGGCTTAGAGAAGGCTTTTAAACTTTCTCATTGCAAATTGTACCCTTTTTTTTAGCTTTTAAGCCAGCGGGAAAGTAGAAAACCCCTTTTTTTGTCGCCTCCAGTCTCTATAAAACACGTAGGGTTAATTTCCCAGTAGATCTGAGCCATATGTTTCTGGAAAATATAGAAATTGACATGATGAATGGCGAATCGGAAGTTCAGGTTCAATATTCAGGGGCAATAACCGTGGTTTTGTCCAATTCTAATGGGAATTTTGAGTAATCTTTCAAAATGTGAAGAAGAAAATGATAATTAGATGTGTGTTCCAATAGAGAGAGTTTACGAGGTGATGTCAATGTTACGCTTGGCTGTAATAAACAGGAGGTAGAGTTTGCAAGATAACACTGACCACAGATCAGTGATGGAAAAAGGTTTTAATAAATGTGTTACAGTAAGTCAATTTGTATTTTATCGTGTCAGCTACTATTAACGTTGTTACCTGCTTTTTGAGATGGAGGCAATGCGATTCTAATGGAATGGTGTTGGAAACTAATCAATCATGTAAAGAAAATATTGGCTACGTCAGAAGTTACTCAACAAATATGTTTCAAACTCCTCTTATGTAAATTTACCAATAAAAAAAAGTCAAAAGCTTTCTTGGGGAAGTTAAAACTTTTGGGGGAAATTTGTAAGTGGATTTGAATTTAGCTGTTTCTGTCAAACTCTTCTAACCTGATACTTTAAAAACCTCTGATTTACCTCCTATGGCCTTATTGGGTTCCTTTACTTACATTCAGAACACCAATTAAAAAAAGATATGATAAAATCTTATCTTTTCAATACCTAATTCAGACAAGGTTAGGAAAGTCCTGAAGTTATTCCAAAACTTTCCAAAGATTACAGTTTAGGTTTGGACTTTAACTAGGTCAGTGTCTCCCAAAAAATTTTTTGTCCCTTCATCGCTCCCCATGGTCAAAACAAGAAAGGTTTTGAAATCTCCGCAATCACCACCATGATGCTGAAACGACTTTTCCACATTGGTGCAGAGAAAAGTCAGCATATTTCTATAAAATACATTAACAATCGACTTTACATCACAAAACTGCGATCTCAAGGGGTAATTTCTTTATTTAACTATTTATGTTGTTATCTTGGTAGGAAGATGAATTTTTGCGAAATTTGTGAATTAAAAAAAAATACGTTTGCCTGGAGCCAGCAGAAGAATTCGGCTCAATATAGAAAGTGGTTCAGACCAATGAAATACAGTAAGGTTTATGACATCACCTCATCAACTAGAGGCGGAAGGCTAAAGCAAAACAATCAATGTTTTGTTGGTTTTTAGCTGGAATACCATCTATTGCTTTTCTGCAAAATGAGCAAAAGGACGAGATTTTTACCTTTGTGGATGGGAAAAATTTTTGTGCGTTCCTACCCACCGGACTTGGTAAGAGAGTTTCATTTATCAGTTAACTACATGTAACAAATGAAGACTGTAATATATCTCAGCTGCTACTGCTGCTGTGATTGGCTAAAAACTCAACATGGGAGGCGGATATCCAATCAGCTTGAAGGATTGTGCTTAATCTCGCTCCCTTTTGTGAAAACTTTCAAACCTGATTTATACCATGTAGAATTCAGACTGAATTACAAGGATCAATCTAGCTTAATCTGGCCAGGTTGATTTAATTGACTTCGTTAAAGAATTAAAAACAGCTATCAAAGTATTTTTGTTTTAAGATACCTCTTTAAACTACCCCTGAAACTACTTGTCTTATTTAATCCATTCTTTTCTACCACCCTCCCATTACAATTACACTGCTTTTAATAGTGTAAATTCATAAAAAAATTCAAATTCATAAAGAAAAAAAAAAAGAAACAGTCCTAGAAGAATATTGGCAGGACCTTTTATTTTTTAGCAATAATGGAACCAAATCCACTCCACACATTTCATAATATACCGATGTTATAAACTAACGTTTCTGGCTATAGCCTAGCAAAATGTGCACCAAGTCTTTTAAAAGGTAAAGTTCTGTGCTTTTAAGACACCCCCTATTGTTTTGTTTAAATGCCGTCCTGGGCAACCACCCAAAAAAAAAAAAACCCTAACCCACTAAACACTCTGTCTGCTTGTCCACGTATCGTCATGTAGACTTTATCTAACCAGTTGGTTTAGTTTCGCTTGCATAAGTAGAGGAACGCAGCATCACACAGGGTAGCTGAGTTTACAAACATTATTTCTTTAGATTTTTAAACTTGTTTTCAAACTTTCTGAGCTCCATTTAAAGCTTTTTTTTCATACCTTTCGAAAACCCTTTAAGATGAGTGACTGACACTTTTTTTGCCATCTAAAAGCTATTAGTTTGAAGTGTGAAAAAAAACAAAGCAAGATCTGGTATATTTTTTGACATTTGATGTGATGCTTTGTTATTCAAAGTGAAACTGGACAAGGAAGCTAATTAAGCTGAGTAGTAAACCACATGTGCATTGGTAAATGATGGACTGATTTCCAATCCGCCCACAGATCGCTTTCTGCTGATTTTCTAAGAACCTTGAAGCAGTTCTTGCACGAAACCAAAAAAAAAAAAAAAAAAAAAAAAAGTGGCAAAAGGGGGAATTAAATATTCCATCCTTAGAGCTTTGATATTCATGTATATTCAGCACTGAGAACCTTTCTTTTTTTTGGGGGGGGGAAATGAACAATCACAGACGGAAAAGGTCACCGTTGTGCTGAAGTAGTGCATTATGGGAGTGAAATAATTGCTTTTCTCACATTAGTTCCTATTGTAATGAAATTGTGGCAGTGCCCCGACACTGAATGACAGATTACGCCACGGTTCAATCACACGAGTGTGGGTGTGTAGGAGCTGGTGGTGGGGGAGGACGGGTGGGGGGGTTGGTTGGTTGCCGGCAGCGGGGGTCAATTGGCTTTTGTTGGAAAGCGAGTCTCTCCCAAAGTCTCTACATAAATCATTTGTATCATTTTCAGTCCTTTTTAACTAACGGCACCTCTTTCATCAAGAGGTTTGTGTCATAGCGCACTAATTGTTTTGAAGTAAGAGCCATTGTCTGAGGAGGAAGAAAGAATAGAGCATAATGATTTGTAATGTGGCATATTTAAAGAGACGTAACAACGCCATGGAGGAGTAATTTAGCATCTTTTTTCCCCCTCTCGTCTCTCTCTTCCTGTCATCCTTCGTCTTTGTTTTTTTTTTTTTCGCCCCGACGAGCTAAGCGGCCGTTTCTCGCCGGTCGCTCAGATCTTTGAAACCCAACTGTGTTAATCATGGTTTATGTGTGGGAGACATCAAACCTCCCTTCACTTCACCTGCTGCGTTAACACACACACAGACACACACACCAGTCTCTGAAGGGCACCTTCGTCCGAGCCCTTTTCATTTACAAGGCAGACGATGGGCGATCACTTTATCTACTGTGGTTTATTCTTCTTTCAAAATGTTTCTACACCTCTTAAACCTGCTCAGCAGGTTCTCTGAACTTTCTCGGCTCCTTTGCGCCATCATCTCTCTATCTTAAGCCTTAGCAGGCAAACAGTCCAGTGTTTTTTTGACCATCAATGCAAATGCTTTGGTCCCAATCAGACTAAAAGTAGACTGTGCAGTTCAACGGAGAGGTTAGGCAATTATTTTTTTCTCACCCAAGTTATCAACCCTGGCATTGTTTGGGTTGTGTTTTTGTTTGATTCTTTAAAAGGAAAGAAAAAAAAGCTTCTGCAAAGAGTTTCCATCAAAGCAGACTTTATTTCATGATGTCTGCAACATGTCAGTGGTGTCTATGACGCGTGAAATTGATTCTGAATCCAGGGAAACGTTGTGGGATAATTTATTAACAATAGCCCCGTTTTCTCCCGCGCCTCGAGACGTACAGTTCTGTCAAACCTGTTTACTAATGTACAGATTTCTTTTTTTCTTTCATTCAAATGTTTTTAGATCAATTTTTCATATCAAATAAACCCTGAGTTGGTACAGTTTATACACCAGCTTTCTGTCATGAATGTCCAGAATTAATAGTAAGAAGAACATCAATATGAAAAGAAATTTAAAAAGAAATTGAAAATATAAAATGAAAAAAAATATATATTTTCTGGATTTAATTATTTTTTCTAGTTTCCATTCACAAAAACATCTTCTTTGTTTTCAACAATAATGTAACAAATTACTCTACATAAAGATCTTGCCTTAAAAGATTAGATTATTTATTGCAATAAAGAGCATTTTTCAAATGATATGTTTACATGAATGCCCTCATTAACTAGGAAAAGACTGCTGCTTTACAATCTAAAGTGATAGTTCTCTAAAAACAGATGGGAAAAATTATGTCTTTAAAATGGGCTTCTGGTTATAATGAAGAATCAAATTAAACCATTTGTTACTTTAAGTTTCCTGTAAGACGCAAATGCTTTTAGTTTTGGATGTAATCTGTTTGAAGAAGGTTAATAAAAAAAAATCACTTACAGAAATCAGACACAAAAGTGAAAATAAATGAAAAAAGCCACTCTATAAAGAAAAAACCTCCAGAAGCTCTGGAACCGCTATTTAAGAAAACTTAAACAGAATACAGCAAACTCACTTATTTAAAGTAAAATGTAAAGCAATAGACGATCGAAGACTGAGGTATCTGGAAAAAGTTGTCAATTCTAACAATCAAATCTGGCTTTATGCTAATCATGAATTAAAACAAAGATGACATCTTTCAGTAAGCAAGTTCCACTAATGTCAATGTCTTTAAATCTTAAGGCGTCTCAACTCTGGCAATGCTAGCAACCCGTATCTTCATTCTCACCTTCGCAGAGGTACGGTGATCTATGCAGAACCTCATCCAAACCCATTTTCACTGTTTACACACATTGACCTTTCTGCTAATTGCTTTTATGATGATGTATCGAGGAGGGCGATGGTGAGAAGTCGCCCCTCTAACACAGACATCCCTCGCAGGGTTTTCTTTATGCTGATCACAACTTTCACAATTAGACAAACTGTGATAACACCATTTATGCAGCAGAGAAATCCATAGTAATTATGCTTGGAGGGCATTTCTCTGCTGCTTATCCCTCATACAGACGCTGAGCAGCAGATAGACTCTTTGGAATTACGAAAGATCCCATGGGAGGTTTGTGGGGTTTTGTAGGATATCCTCAGCTTCTATATTGAGACTAAGTCATTTGTTTTTGTTTTTATTGTGTGTGTTTGGTTGTCTGTTCACCAACCAAAACAACTGACAGGGCAAACATACCGTGTTAGTTAGTTGTGCCCCTTTTGGGGACATTATCATTACTTGTCCAGTTAACCTTTTAAATTTTTCTTCTTTAATATAGAAAGTATTCCTGATCTGTTGCACCTCTTTACTACACTTATGTTTTCCTGTAAGCAGACCTGGGTAGAGTACACTATAGTTTTACTTAACCAAAAGTTGTAGTACATCATCATATTTTTACTCAAGTAAAAGTAAAGAAATTAGCCAAATAAGAGTGAAAAAGTATTTGGTAAAAAGGCTACTCAAGTACCGAGTAACTGATCTACTGTCTACCAATGATTATAACAGATTTAATATTTTTTAAATTATAAAACATATAAAATCAATAGTTTTTAGTATATAGAATAAGTTAAATTACAGTTGCTGTATTTTCACTCGCAGCAGACTCAGCAGATGGAGAATAATATTTAAACAATAAGCCTTTTGTACAAAACAAAATAAAGTTAGTCTCTCATTGGTGCATATTGATTTTAAACAAGCTCGTTTTTGCTAAGTGAAGTTACACACAATGGACAGAGTGGCCAGAAATCTTAGTCAAGTAAAAGAGTGGTGATAGTTTATCATATGTTTACTCAAGTAAAATGCTGTAAAACTACTTTTTAAACTACACTTTTTTTTCAAAGAGTTACTCAAGTGAACGTAAGTTAGTAAATGTAACTAGTATTACTTAATATGTGCTTTTTTGTTAACCTTTTACTGTTTTCCTGTTGTAATTTTTACATACCTTTCTAATTTCCCATAAAGGGTTCCACTGGTCCAGAGTTTGGGTTTAGCTGTGTCCTTTTGCTGGACTGAAATGTTTATGAAGCTGTTATTATATTCACCTTGTTTACTCAAACTGGTTGCTTTTCTTTAAAAAGCTCTCCTTAATTAGCACTTCTTTTTTTCTGTGTCTTTATCCTGGACAAAGACATTAACGGGGTTCTAGTGGCTTAAAGTGTGTGTTACGTACTACTTGTTTTACTTTCTTATAGAAAGTACCCCTGGCATTACAACTTGTCTGTTTAGCTTTCTAAGACTGATCCATTTATTGAGCTAATACTCACATAAATTTAGCATACTCATCCTCCGTTTCCTTTTAAATGCAACGTATTCCCGTCTTAGTGCGTGTGTGTTAACTGTGCCACTTTCCAGGGCTGAGCCATTGACAGAATAATTGCTACCATAAATTTCGCTTACTCTTATTGTTTTTCTTTTCTTGCAAAAAGTACTCTCGGGCTTATTGCCTCTGTGGTTAGCTGTCTCTTTTCTGTAATAACCTTTTATGGATTGATTTTGTGTACAGTTTTCTTTTTTCTTCTTCTTGTCTCTCTCATGAGCGCAAAATTCATACAGACATATCAGGTCAGATTACTGTACTACTCTACAAAAAAACTGGGACTGAGTTTCCTGACCCTTTTCTGGGTTATAGCAAAGTGGATTACTGGAACTCATCTCCTTCATTCCAGAATTACCTCAGGTGCTCAGCAGGACTGTTTCACAAATGTTTGGAAACAAACCCTGTTGGCTACTCTGTGTGTGAGTATATAAGAGTTAAATATGTTGTAACCTGTAATTCATTTTAAAAGTCAGTTTTCTATCCAGACATTTTAAGTCACAGTGCACTTTAGTGAAGTACAGATAGATCAATACTCTACTCCACACTTATACAGATGTTAGTGATTGTTAGGTTAGTTATTAGTGCTTCCTTTGATTTTCAAGATAATCCTGTTTCCTTAAGGGCTCTAGTAGATGAAGATTGACACATCCTGCTACTTCCCACTCTTTTTCAAATGCCACTCTTCCTTTCATCCAGTTCCTCGGTGTATACTCACATAAGGAGTGTCTAGAGCCATGTGTGTCTACAAGAAAATGAGTGTGTTAGGCTTCTATTGGCATATCTACTAGTCCAGATGACTGTAAATGTTGGTTCATGGGTGTTTTTTTTTCTGTATGAGTGTTTTTCAGGTCCCTAAGAGCAATTGTGGTAATATGAAAATCAATTCACATCTTTTTTTTTATTTCTTGTGAATGTTTGAATCAAAGTAGTATGAAGATTGTCTATGTTTGGCCAATGAATCGCTCAAGAATTACAAAGACATTAAAACTGAGTCACAATCCTAGAGAGAAAAAAATGTGAATGTACTTTTTTTCACCAACTTCCAATTGCTACCCAGTATTTTAACATTTAAATGTTGCTTTGCTTGTAGGTCAACATTTAGTTAAGATGTCATGAACTTCAGGAACTTATTCCAAAGAAACTATGTAACCACTCCCATCATGATTCAAAAGACCAATCACAGAGCCCATGAACAACAAAAGACTCCAACAATCTAGAAGAACAAGCGGTGGATATTTAATTTGATTTGTGTGCAGGAGGATGGACCTCCCTGTTGCTTAAATACATCAGTGCCCCAACTAGAGTTTACTCTGGTGCGAGCCAACAGAACTGACAAAGACTCCTGGATAAGTGTCAAAAAATCTTTAAAAAAACTGAACAAAAGTCTAATTGCCTTCTGATTCAACCCTGTTTGTGCTTGCCATGACCTGGATGACTGAGAATTTACACATTTTTGGTCTTACTACTATTTTATATTCACAGAATTGGCATAAAGTACTCAAAATCTTCTTTGCATTGAAGTTTCAGGCCATTGATGTTGTGTCAGGTCTATTAACTTGGCACACTTTGGTCCTAGTGTCCTACAGTCCTGCTCACCTTTATTGGCATCCCTTCATGTTTTGCATAGCTGAGTGAATATCTTCAGAAATAAATGGAAATGTTCAAAACTTAAATC
>JAUZNJ010039494.1:0-34951 GCA_034780135.1 Jordanella pulchra | reverse complement strand
GACCCTCTTCCATTCCTCCAGAGTCCAATCTTTATGCTCCCTAGCAAACTGAAGCCTTTTTTTCTGGTTAGCCTTACAGATTAGAGGTTTTCTTACAGCTACACAGCTGTTCAATCCCAACCCCTGAGTTCCCTTCGCATTGTGCGTGGAAATGCTTTTGCGTTCACAATTAAACACACTCCTGAGTTCTGCTATTGTTTTTCTTCGATTTGATTTGACCAAACATTTAAGTAATCGCCGATCACGATCATTCAGGATTTTCTCCGACCACATTTCTTCCTGGAAGACGATGGTTCCCCTCCATCCTTCCAGTTTTTAATGATGCGTTGGACGGTTCTTAACCCAATTCTAGTAGTTTCTGCAATCTCCTTAGATGTTTTCTCTGCTTGATGCATGCCAATGATTTGATCCTTCTTAAACAGACTAACGTCTTTTCCACAACCACAGGATGTGTCTTTTGCCATGGTTGTTTAAGAAATAAGGAATTACTCATTGCATCAGATGAGGTTAAATAACTTGCTGCCAGCTGAAAGACAATCGCCTATGCAGCACTTATCCAATAGGAGGCTTGAACCTATTTGCTTAGTTAAATCCAGGTGGCGACTTTCATTTTGGCCAGGCAGTGTGTAACCTATTTTTTGTAAATCTACCTCATGTCGGAAGTTCCCGCACCACCTTTCGGTAGATTTGACGTTGCATTATATTTAAGAAGAATTTTGTGGATCCTGAAGTGACTGGCATCCATCTCAAGTCTGACACCAATGGCCACTCCAGCTATGGTGAAAAAAGTTTAAAAAAAATAAGTACAAGTACAAGCGCAAGCTGCGAGGACGAGCAGAATAGCGCTGCAGATTTGTGTTTTGGCTGCAGGTAGTAGTATCATTAGAAAACTCTGTAATGCCTCTTTAAAGAAGAAGCTAAAAATTAAGCCATATCTTTCTCCCCGGATTTCTGAGGATTATAAGGTATTCCTTGAATTAAATTGCAATTAAAATTAAATGCAATTAAATAACTTGTTGCCAGCTGAAAGATAATCGCCTATGCAGTACTTATCCAATAGGAGGCTTGTACCCATTTGCTTAGTTAAATCCAGGTGGCGAGTTTTATTTTGGCCAGGCAGTGTATTTGCTTGTGTTTTTTTATGGGATTTTTCTGTCTTTATGATCAGAAATAATTGTTTTTCTGCATCACAAAAAAGCAGCAGCCTCACCCTGTCCTAGTCCCAATACTTGGAGGAGAAAATAATAGTTTCCCCTCCATGAAGCGCCTACTGTACTTAGCCTTAACTGTCCTAAGCCAACTAGGTAAACAAAAACCTATTTTTTTCTGATCAGGAAGGGGTGATGTCAGGAAAAGGGTGAGGATTCCAACTCAAAGTTGAGACAAAGTGGCTGCTATAGCAGCTAATCTGCATGGGGGAATGACCTCTTAAGGAGTTAAATGAAATAACTGATAATTACAGGGTTAAACAACAATTTACATCCTACTAATGTTTAGCCTTGTGTGTTTGTATCTTATCTGTATGAGAAACCTAAAAACACAGGGAAGAGGTGGGAGATAAAGGATAAAGGAAAACAAAAAGCAGGAGAGGCATAAAGCAGTAAGTTGAATTCAAGTCAAAATGGAAGCAATTCTTAACACAAAGAACTTTATAGACAGTGGAGGGATGGATGAAAGCAAGCCAGGCAGATGACTCACCATCAATTCTGCTGACCAGCTCCTCGAGGGCCTTGACTTTCCTCTGAATGCCTGGCTGAGCAAACGTATAGTTGTCCTGAGGAGAAGACAGAAATCAGACAGAGTCAATGTGGACTCGGGCTTTGGTCTAGAACAGAATGACTTCTGATAGCTTAGGGTTTTGTTTTGTTCCTTGTGTTTACGCCTTCTCTAAACTTTCTGGCTTTTCTCTAAAAGGCATCCATCTTCAGTAACATCCAATATCAAGAACCAGGTGAAAAAAACAATCTCCCAAGTTGGGTCAAACAGATGGTGACAAAAGCAAAACTAATGACACCATCTTTATTTCATTATGTCATCATGTGATTGGTATTGGTCCAACACGCTGTAAAATTGATGCTATTTGGTGGGAAGCTAACATCATTGTTTGAGAATGATGTTGTGCAGCAAAGCCCGAAACAACCGAAGATTTCACATTTTCAGTTTAACAATTTGTTTTAGGGGGCAATTTCACAGCTCACGTGAAGTCTGAGGCATCTTCTAAAACTAAACAAAGAAAAAGATATGCCAGCTCAATAAAACTGGCACGGCAAAACAAACATCAATCTGGCACAGAAAGCAAGGGGATGATTATGAAGCCATGAGAAACTTGGAAAAATTGTTTTTGTTTCAAATAGTGAGGATCCTAATTCCAGCTCACTTAGATCCCATCTAGCAGTCCACTGTGAGGACCTACTTATATCCAAAGAGAACTTAAACAATTGATGGCTGAGCTTTAAACTTTGCCGGTCCTCATCAAAAAAAAAAAAAAAAATGAAGACTAAACTTTCCTTTTAAAAAAATATGAGTATAATAAGCTTGATCATAATCACAGCAGTCCGCAGAGTCAGACAGTTGAGCTTGCAGAATACAATCTGTGTGGGATCAGCACGTAGGCATTTAACTGTGCGCATATGTGCTCGAAACACACAAACATGGTGAGGATTACGTTTCCTTGAGGGGTCATTTTTCGGCGTGGCTGGAGAACAGCTGATGAGGCAAACGACCCCGCAGGTGGAGAAAAGAAGGGAGAGATGGAGATTGAAGATGAGGAGGAGGAGAGTTGCAGCAGAAATCATTTACCAAAGGGGAAACAAATAGCAGATCCAGCCGCATTAAAACCATCAAGATCCTAGCAGGTACTGCAGCATGTCTTATATATAAGGCTGAGGTTTAATCACGCTGCTGGTCAGAAGGTGGAAGAAATGTACTACTTCCCTCATCCGTATAAGGCAGACAAATTCTACCTTTTGATTAACCTTTAAGAAGCAAAATCTTGAAGGGTAATGGTGCTCAAACTAAATAGAAATGACCCAACACTAAAAACATCTAACCATCATCCAGCTATGTGAAACATATGTTAAAATATAACCTTATACCAGAAACAGGAGCAGAGAGCTCAGCTAATATCAGCCTATTAAACCTGTGCTCTTTATTAGCAGCAGAACTGCAACAAAGTTCACGTAAATATAGTGTTACTAAATGGGATCATGTTTTTTTACACCGTATATTTCCATTAAGTATCAAGACCAAAATATAAAAGGATTTTAATCTCTAGCATTATTTAAAGCAACAGAACATTTTTATTGATGTTAAAGAAACTAGAATGTCATTGTTTTTTTTTCCTTCTTTTTTGTTAAAAGACACAAACTTTTGTTTTTCGTTACTCAACGTTTTACAGTAAGAATGCCTTATAAGGTTTATTTTTTCTGAATGTAAGCGAATGAAATGAAAGCATTTCTCTTCTGAACATCTCTGGTCACAACAAGTCCTCATCGCTCATCTGCTCTCCTCTTTTATTAATAATGTGGGTTGAGAGGACTTGTCACAAGTGCAGATTTTCCCGTCTTCAAATGTTTTCCAAAGGAGAGCTGATGTCTTCAACCCGAGGAATGGGAATAGCTATGACTACATACAGCTTAAGCTCTCACATTTACAATACTATGATGGGTAATTTATCTTTCTCTTACAATTCTCACAAAACACTTGCCTCACTCAGCGTTTATCCATTAGCTTGATTTCTTGTTTGAGTTTTCCCCCCATAATCCCATCCTCAAGTCATTAAGTCTCACAATTCCTCCCGTTCCTCTATCTAAAATACCTTTTAACTTCACTTTGTCTCTTGTTCATTTACATTTGTTCGCCACCTCCATATTCTGCCCCTGAGCCCCCTTGGCTTTCTCTTTTTCCTACCACTCCACTATAATGCAGTTAGGAGCTAAGCAAGTGAGAGGGCCAGTGCAAGTAATTACATTTGCATTATTGAAGCTGCTGCCTTTAATCAACTGCCTTTCTCTCCCTCTCACCGGCTTCCCCCTCCTGCAGGCCGAACTGTGATACGCCTCCCTTCGTGCATCAATGTAAATCGGAAAAAGCTGAGTAGCAGAACAGGAAGAGTTAGACTTTGAGCCTTCTCTGATCGAAAAAATAAGTAAAACCAGAGAACAGTTTCATTCATCTTCTAACAAACTCCCTTTTCCATGTCACTGTTACATTATAACAGTGGTGACCAAAGTGTGGCCTGGGGGCCATTTGTAGCCACTTAATCAATTCTGTGCAGCCTATAAACAGCAATTTAAGAATAATAATTAGGCTCTCTAGTATAGGTTCGTGATGCAGACTTTATTTTGCACCAGAGCAGAGGTCTTCAACTTTATGGTCGCAATCCTCTACTGGGTCGCAAAGGTACTGCAGAGGTTTAATAATTTTAACATTTACTTTGTTTTACACAAATAAATCAGGCATAGTAACTCTGCAATGTTTCTTAAAATAAATTTTAAGTACTTTTATTATCTTTAAACAGATGCCAAAGGTTTTAATTCAGAACTGATACTGAGAACTTGAATAAAAACAATCTAACGTTTTTTGTCTAATATACTACCAGCCTCATCTTTTTGGGGAAGAAACATAAAGAAAAAAAAAGAAAAAAGAAAAATCACTATATATATTTTTTTAAACAAATGTTTTAACCTTTATTTTTTTATTTATGAGCATGCTCCATGTATGAAGGATTTACAAAGCTTCTTCAGAAGGAAAATATGCTCAGTAGCAGGTGTGGGCGGCCCTAGATTCACCCTAGGACCGACAAAGAGGGAACCTGAGCCACAGACATAGGCAGACATAGGGGCAGCCGTACCCACCAGAGAAGGGCAGATGAGAGCATTCGGGGCCCAACCCCATAGGGGCCCAGTTCCTGAGGGGCCCGATCTCAGAAGCCATAGCGCTGAAGTCACACAATTTTATACAATTTTTCTTACATAAAAATATCTGGCATGTTTTTCTAATTGATATACTACATGCCTCATCTTCTGTGGAAAAGCAAAACAACAAAAATGTAAGTATTGTTTTTCTTTTAGACAAATACATTTTTTTAGCTCGAGTAGGTGTTGACTTGACATTTTTGTCCCACATGACGAAACATTTGGACAACTGAACCTTAAAGGAACGCTTCAGATTTTTGAAAAACTGCAAATTTATCAGTATTGGTTATACTACTAGTGTAAGAGAGATGTCACACTGTAGTGAGTTAGAAAGGTGATGTTGTTAGACCTTGAATAGCTAAGGCTTATTGTATTTTCACAACTTTAAAGGTTTTAAAACCCTTAAAATCCATGGGACATAAGCAGCTACTCTATCAGCAGGTATCGAACACTTTCACAAGAGACCAGTCTTAGATTTTTTGCAATTTTCTCAACATACACAATATGACAACATATACTACTGCCTAAGACCAACAGCTCTGTGAATCCACCTTAAGCAATCATCTTCAGTCTTGATCAATTTACAATGTGGACAAACACAGGTATGAACAACCTTCGGTAACTGAGATTACAGCTAGATCCAAATGCTTAACTCCAATCTTTGTGGATTAAGCTTTTAGCGAAGGGTAAATCAGACAGATGGATGAAGGCAGCTTTGACCAAAGTCATTCCGAGTTGTAACAATAATGTAATCAGTTTTGTTGCCAGCATTTGGAGGTGTGTTACATTTTGGGCCAACAGTAAAATTACGCGGTCATACAAGCAGAACTTTAAATTGGATTAAAATTTCTCATCTTTAGTGTTTTCCTATGAACAGATCTGATTAAATCTGAGCTGACTATTGTCCACTTATTTTTTTCCTGCTGTCGTGAGAAGACACAATTTCTCCTTGTCATATTTCTGCTACTTCCTTGTAATTTCTTTCTTCTCAGCTTTCCTCAAGAATTTTCGTCATACCTACCTGCCAGTTATTCGTATTACTTTGAGGCCTTTGTCATGTTTTTCAATTTCCTCCACTTTTACCCCCATTTTTCTTGTTCTCACTTCCTCTCCTTGTCAACTCAAACAAGTCCGATCTTTGATCAGCTGAGGTAACACAAGGAAATCAACACCAACTTCTTTATTATTCATACATTTTCCCCTTGTCCTGCCATCTGTCCCTCAATTTGCACAAAAAAAACTGCAAGTGAAACTGCTCTGTGGACACACAAACAGGAACGTCGGTGTCCCTCTTTCTGAACAAGGTGTCAACAGCTTCCCATTCTCTCCTCCTTTGTTTGTCCCTTTTCTCCTCCTCTCTTCTCTCCCAGTCAGCTGAATCAATAGTCGCTCTTCACCTCCAAGTCCATTCTATTAGGGACAACAATGGCTCCGTGTTGGTCTGAGATTGCCTCCTTTTGTGACACCGGATGTCTATCAGCAAGTTGGACAGAACCAACACAACAGAGCCAGAGCGGGAAAGTATATGTGGTCGAGAGGGCGAAAAAAATGTGAGAATTCAAAGGAAGAAGGGAAAAGAAAGAGATGACAGGTGAAGATAAAGACGAGACAATAATGGACTCAACAGACTGAAGGACAGAGCAATCATCCGTCATTCACAACTACTGTAGGAGAACAAGACAAGAAAGCAGAGAGCGATAACATGACTGGGTTTGGATGTAGAAACAAAGATTTAATTAGTTACACCAATGAAAATATCATGCTTCCTCCAAACTGATTGATATTGAAAAAAAAAACATTTTCTCCTAATTATGCTTCACTCTTATAAAGTCGTTAGATTGTTCACAGGGTTTGCGATGAACCAATAATTCCTTTTTCCTCACAAGTTTTACTTTAAAATTACAGATTTTTCTTGACTTACATGATTTCAAATAAAGCAAATAGGACTTAGTAGATAAATAGCTGAGAAAAAGGCAAAGGTTTAACCTAAACATCACCAAAATGTATTGCTGATTTTATTTTAAAATAGAAAACTTTTAGTTTAGCTTTGTATAACCACATACTATGGTCAGTTGTGTGTCAGACTGAGGAGGAATATAACAAAAAGCACCTGATTGTCAGTATCTTTGATGTCGTTGGTCTTTTTCTCTGCTAAATGCCATTTAGGCCAATAGAAGTAAATGGGATCATGAAGTTTAAACACTTTCAGTATAAAATAGAGACTGATTACTGTAAATACAAATGTGCCTCGTCTTTCATCCAGTGATCCCGATTCTATGCATTTCAATTACTCCAAGTTAGATTTAATTTGAGGGAATTGGAGGCAGCTTAATGCAACACCTAAAGAATATGGATGTCCAAGAAGATTTTCTCAGGCTACAGGGATAAAATAGGCGTCTCCAATTATGTAAACCGTGCTTCTCGTATGTTGAACATTTAGAAATAAGGTCATTCCTGAAAGTAGACAGTAACTTGGTACCTTAGTGAATCTAAATGCATGACCTGTCGTCTACATCCTTTCTCATTATTAAAGCTGGGAGAAGCCCAGTGAGGCATTTTAAACATAAGAGGGAATCTAACACCTTTTTTTAGCCCAACTTTATTCTCATCACATCCTTCAAGCAGCTGTTGCCACTTCCATCTCCAACGACCTCTAGTTTAGCCGGCTAAGCAAACATGCTGCAGGTTAGGAAAGATGAAAGGGGATAAGAAGGTAAAAGTGTGAACTAAATTTGTAATAGAGGGAAGGCTAAGGGGTTCAATTAAATATTTGTTCTTAATCCGACCTACAAAAACAGATAAGGCCCAAATATACAAACATGAGACAAACACAAACAACAGATGGTAGATCAGGTGGTTTGTCTGTCTGTTTAGGTTAGTGTTTGGAAGGGGTAGAAGAGTGACAGAGCACGGCGATGCTGGGAGACCTCTGGGAAAACAAGAAAAGGACATGGCGTCTGGTTTGGTCTGGATACCGTCTGCTAGATGTTGTCCACCGGACCCCTGTCTGCACTCAAGGGAAACCCCATCTCTAACCGCCACCCTGGGAACAGATGGTTGCCTTGACAATGAGCGCAATTCCCAGTGGCTTCAGGTCCAAAAAGAACATTTATTTTTGACACAAAGCAGAGAAATATAAAGCATTTTAACAGATAATTTATTTGGTATTTCTTAAATGCATGGACAGACAGTCTAATGTAATCGACGTGAGCATAGAGAATATAGTGGGTCACAGTGCTCTTTAATAAAAAAAAAAAAAAAAAACTAAAAAATTTCGACAGGAAAAGAAAGCACGCAAATAGATCTATTTTTTTTTTTTTTAGATTTTCACTCATTCATACAAATAAGAGAAATATTTTTAAAAGAACATAACCACCACAGGAGCAAGGCGCCCGTTGTATTCTTCACTTCATATTTATGGCAAATAAATATAATTGTGTTTGTTTTATCTGGATGATATTGATATAATAATATGTATCTTCATATACAGGAGATAAAACTAATCAGAATATATATATATAATATAAAACTAGTTTGCATCTTACGTTTCCATGGTTACTAGCTTAACTAGATCCCATAGGAATCCTGCAGCAGCAACACACTGAGGCAAATAAACCAAACAGCTTGCCTATTTTAATACTGAATAAAGTCTGTATTTAATAAAGTCAATAACACAATCAGGATACTGTCTCGATAAATCCTTATATTAGAGCTAACCTTCTCTGGCACCTGTAGGCAACCGATCCTTCTATAATGTTTACTAATGCTTTGATCAATAACGAGTTAACTTTACATCTCTAAGCATGTTGTCAGATCAAGGTGCCTCCGCAACACTTGATCAGACTATTTCTGTTTTATATCAAGACTTTTCTACATTGCAGTCAGGAAATAGAATAATTTTCTACGTCTGAATGAGGAAAAGTGAATATCCTCTGAATCTTTAAGTAAAAGAATGTTAGAGAACAACAATTTCATGTTAAATTTAAGTCCAAATGAGTATGTTACATACTAGTGACAGCATTATACTGTCGATAGGCCTATTACAATAAACAATAAATGAGTTCAATTCATAATTAACTTAAAAAGAACTCAGTAATTTGTGTCCTTGTTGTTATACTTCACCCTCTTTCTATGAAAAAGTCAGCATCAGTTTCCAATCACCCCTACATTTATACTTTAATTAGCCTTGCAAGTGTGGCATGATTGAGGGGTAGCAAGTCAGAGAGATAGTAGTTAAGATTTAAAAAAAAACATGCTATTCTTGTAGCATGAGTGGCTGCTGTGAAGCTAATCTCAATCTTGGAGGAAAGAAGATGTGAAAAACATTAATTATTGCTTAACACAATTAATCTATAATAAGAAACCTTTTTATAGGTTATTTTACTTATAAAAGACAGGGAACATACATTCGACACAATTTCTTCTAGTGCCTTCTGAGGTATAGCATCATGCTAAAGTAGAAGCACTCTAAATCACTGGGGGTTTGAGAAGAAAGGGTGGGAGAAACTTTTATGTTCTGTTCCCATTTGTCAGGATTACCGCTCAAATAGGATAACTTTAGATCCCAAAGCGAGATAACATTTCTCTGAGTTAAGGTCCAGGACTGGAAAAAAAAATACATTTAAGCCCCTGTTGTAAAGGGCATTTCTGGAGAATTAGCATAATAGACAGGATTTCATCTGTTAGCCTTAAAAAAAAAAAAAAAACAAGAGAACCCTTGGGATTGAACATGGAGAGTAATGGACTTTTTTAAAGTTTTTGACTTCAGGTTCTAGTTCAGACAAAATGTTGTTGGCTCTATAAGAAAAGAACGCATTGAATGCATCACAATAAAAATGTAATGTAGACTAAACTCATAAGCTGAGGGACTGTTTTTCTTTTTTGCAAGCGCATTAAAAAATGCGTCAGGCTGGAAGACATGTTTTAATCAACAACGCACTTATATCAGCCTCATTAAAATTTAACAAAACAATTAATGTGAATCTGCTTTGACAAGTGAAGCAAGTTAGCCAGCCCAGAGTACTACCCTAATTGGCTGCTGGGGAGACTGGGCCAATGTTAGGGTCAACTTCACCAAGATGAGTCTCAAGCAGACAAATTCACCCATCAAAGAAAACCCAATTCACATCTTTTTTGGGGGGGGTTTCACTGCAGCAGTCGAAGGTGGGTTTATGACAGCTCTTGTTTTGCCTAAAAGCACTTTATGGGTCACGTGACTGGATGAACAACGGTCCATTTAAACATGACAAATGGGAACAGCTCCGGTCTGCAAAGCAACGTTTTCATCTTTTACTGTAACATTAGTCTGCTTGATGTGCAAAATGGTCTCTGCACCATTATGGTCCCAAAAGAGTCAGAGAGACGTCCATCTTTACCCACTTAACCCTTCAAACGCTCTACTGTCCACCAGGCAGTGCGTGTATGTCGAAATCGACAAAACCACTCATCAATAAGAAGACATTGAGAACCATTTTGCATCTCAATGAATGCCAGCATGTTTATCCTTTTATTAAGCTCTCCAGTTAGTCTGATTTGTCAACGTAGAAAACAGAACTGCTTGGCTCTTTCATTCTAACGTGCTCTTTAGAGGAAGGAGGGTTTTTCACTGCTGCCAATTAAAGCAGCAGCTCATTAAAGGGGCTGTTTAAGTGAATTGACAGCCAAAATGCTCCCTTTTAGGTAAAAGAGAGGCTTAGCAAGCCAGGCTCTAAAGCCTGCGCTAATGGATAATTTACTGTAATGAAGAAAGAAGAAAAACTGAAGGCTACCAAGTCGAGCCACTCAGAGACTGTGGCTGAGGTTGAGATATTTCAACCAGCTTTGTTCTGCACTATTATGTGAGTGAATTTCTTGCAATAATAAACTGATGCAAACAACCTGAG
The DNA here is from genome assembly GCA_034780135.1 of Jordanella pulchra. NCBI lineage: Eukaryota > Metazoa > Chordata > Actinopteri > Cyprinodontiformes > Cyprinodontidae > Jordanella > Jordanella pulchra. The sequence goes on along the minus strand of JAUZNJ010039494.1, from coordinate 24,153 downwards.
CAGCATAATGGCACCACTTAGACTCAATAGACGTATAAGGAGCTTGAAGAACAACAAGAACCGTAAAAAAAAAAACAAACTGAAAATGACATTGTTTGCTTTTCTTACGTTTTTGTTACTAGGCAACCAATATAAATAATATCCTTCAATGGGATTTTATGTGACAATGTTGGAAACTTATGGTTTTTAAACTTTTAGAAAATATCTGAACGTTTGTAATACTCATTATATACTCTAACAACTCTCATCTGCTTTTATGCTAAGGGGAAAGAAACCCACAGCATGACACTGCCAACACCATGTTTTCCCAGTTTTCACTTCCCTCATAAGGTTCTGGACGCAAGACTTCAAAATATTCATGGAAAAACTGAATTCTTCCCCTCTTTTTGCAGGGTAACAACAGGATTTCTTCTTTTTTTCTTTTAGTAAATCATCTAGAAATGAAAATTAAGAGAGTATAGCAGAAGTGCCAAGGAGAGTATTTATCAGTCTGCAACTTTCCTTCGTCTTAATGCTTTTGGTTCTCTATTGTCCTCAACCTCCATAGATTGTAATGCACAGAAGTGGAGTATTAAATTTATTAAGGGATTTCAGTAGAAAGGCTGATGAATATAATTTTCTTTCATTCATAAAATCATTTTAATATCAACACACCTTCCTAACTGCAACATGTTGGTCTGTTTGTGTAGAATGCTAATAAAATGCATTTAAGCTTTTGGTCTAATGAGACAAATGCAGTTTAAAAATGTCTGAAGTTTTTTTGCAAGACGCTTCAACTGGTCAGAATCTGCTTTGCATCAAGGTACCGACCTAACTCCCCCTTCGGTTTACTGTAACAGTGTATAGCGGTTGTGAGAGGGGTTGCAGACGAGGTCAGAGCAGGGATCGTCAACTAATTACAGCGCTCAGGCACCAACCCTCGGTCAGATTGTTTAGAGAGCATTACGGGGGAAACATGGGCCTCCCTGGTGCATTGCACATAATTAGTCCAGAGCCAAGGTCACAAACAGACACAAGCACGGGGACGTGCAGCCGCCACACGCATACAAAAACCACACACTGTATTCTTCTTGTATCTTAGTTCCACTGCAACCCAGCACTCCTTGCACTGTGTCTTGCTCTCTCAGGGGGCAACAAGGCACAGCGTCTATTAATTTCCTGAATGAATAGCCTACCAACTGGTTAACGGTTATTTAAGGATGCTTGCATTTTATGCAGAACACATGCTCTGCAGTATTAATTACATTAAGTGCAAGGCTAGGCAACTTATTATTGCATAAATATAATGCATCCTTTAAGAAAACAGAGATAAAAACAATAAAAGTTTTTACACCTTTAATTTTTATTTAGTAAAATGCATAACGGCTAGTCAATAATGCTGCCCCAAGAAATTCTCTTGGATGTGATGTTAGATAAAAATTGTGGAGCTAATAGAGGGTATGATGAAGCTACAGAAGCTTGGCTACAACATTCTCACTTTCAGAAACTCTAAACAAATCTGAGGGATCTGAAGCAATATTGTGGAGATGAAATCGGAGGAATATCAGAAATAAAGCTAGAAGGGTGCTAAGTAACAGTAGTGCAGCTGACTTCACCATCAGCTCAGCCGGGCCTGTTTGGAATTGACAGATGGCTCGAGTGACCGCTGAGAGTCGGGTCGATTGAGGGAGCTGGTGGCCAAAAGGCTTTGGATGAAAACAAGGAAAGAAAAACAAAAAAACACGTTTGGTGCCACAGTCTATATGCAATCAAAGGCTTTCTAGACACTCCGGGTCCAGGCCAATCATATTTCTGAAACAAGTGCAAAGTAGGCTCTTGCATAAATAATGCGAGCACAAAAGGTCCATCTGGGTTTCCACCAGACTCTATCATGTTAACAAGGTGTTGTATATAAATTACACACAAACAAACAAACTGAAAACAAACTTATTGGCTACAGGAAATAAGCAAAGGTTCACAATCTGGTTTTTAATTAAAACCAACAATGAACATCGGAGAAACAACAGTTCTTTCAAACAATTTAATAAAATAATATTGAAAAACTGGAGATTTGTTAAGTTTAATTTCCCTATTACCTTAAAAAGTAAGAAAATGGACATAAACACAAGACAATGATTCTAATTATTATTGCATGTAATGTAACGACAAGGATGTATAAATATTTAACTATTAGGATCCTTCAGAGCACTGACTGTAAGAAACGGGGAGCATGAGAGGCTCCCCAGGTTCAGAGCGGAACCGTTTTGGATTCCTGCCAATCAGATAGTAGGTTGGATCATAGTCCTGCACAGATGCACAACGACACAGATGACGTTTTGTGGTGGACTTTCCAGCTTACAAACATCTTATAACTACTTTTTCTTCCACTCATAACAGCAAGTAAAGCAAAGCCACTCTCTTGTTTGCATCATCCATTACAACAGAAATCGTCTGAAGATTCTTTGCGTCAAGATGCGTCTGATGTCCTGTTCTGCTTTATCAATGATTTTTTTTAATTGTCATTGGGCAACTTAACTTCTGAAAATCACAGTTTTAAAGTCCAAAATGAAAGATGAAAAACAGACATTATCTCTTCATCTATTTATTTTTTTATATACATTGAATTCAGTAGGAAAAAAGACCTTGAAAAAGGAAATGCTCTGTTTTTTGTGTGTTGCTTTATGAAATGAATTTCAAAAGAAAAAAGTTATTTCACACTTTTCACTGTTTGTTTTAAATGGAAAAAAAAAATGAACGAACAATACAGACATTATTTATTGTTTGGCAAATAATCAGCACCATGAAGACCAAGGTACACCGCAGACAAGTTGAAGTAAATTGAAGTAGTAATTCATATCTAGAGCTTAGAACATCTCAGGGTGCACTGCTCAATCATTAACCCACAAGGATGGAGGAAATGAAAACTTCCCAAAATAAGGAGAGAATTGAACAGAGAGAAAAACATTGAGACTTTGAGGAGGCTGCAGAAAGCCATAATAGAGGCGGGAGAGGATGATCGGAGGACAACTGTAACAATCCCACAGATCTGCTGGAATGGCAAGAAGAAAAACTTTGTTGGGGAGAAAAAAAAAAGAAAAAAAAAAAGCTTTTAGTTGTCACTTTTAGCAATTCGCCACAAACTATGAAACTGCTCATTAATTTGGGACTGAGAAACACAGTGGTGGCAGCATGAAGCTGCGGGAATGTTTGGCTTCAGCAGAGACAGGAAAACTGGTAATACGATGATAAAAAAGTCCACAGAGGACTTCAGACTCACTGTAGCAACTGGTTCAATGACCACAGTGTTGTTACTCTTTAATAACTAGCAAACTCTACAGACCTGAACCAAATGGAAAATCTACAGACTGCTATGCAGAACAGATGAGCATCATCGTCATGTTCGATTGCATGTTCATGTATGTGAAACATGTTTTTTTTATTGGTCTATTGAGATCTAATTTTCGAAAACACTAACTTTTTTTTTTTTCTTTTAAATCATCTAAATTACAAGAAGTATTTTAAACTCTGTGTGATGGATCTCGACAAAACAACCGATTCTCTTTCTGAAATTGCTGGAAAAAGAACACTTTTATGCAATTTACTATTTCTTTTGATGAACGTGTATAACTAAATGCTACCATTTGGAAAGTTTAAACCAATATAGCAAAATGACTTCTATTGAACAAGCACACACATCCACATGCTTACCTGGATGCCGTCAAGCAGTTTGCTCATGCACCAGAAGCTGTCAGCCTCGATGTTCCTCAGAGCCTCTTCCTGGAGACTGGACACGTCAAAGTTTTCCACTTCCTCCTCTGGAGAAGAGAAAATGAGAGCAGAAGGTAAGAACCAGCATTGTAAGGAGCAACAGACAGACGCTCAAAGAGCCAGAGAGACTGGTGAAGGGAAAGAGGAGAAGGTAAATCAAAGAGCTGCTCTGTCATGTTCAGAGAAAAGATGAGCGATAAGTAGAAAAAAAGAATATTCTGTATTTTCAAGTTGATAAAAGTGTTTCAGATTTTAGAGGGAAGACAAAACAGTTGTCCTAAGTTTTGGCATTCACATCCTGCTTTTATTTTGTTTAATTTGAACTTTCAGGTCAATTTGGGGGAGCTGGAAGACAAACCGGCTGCACATTAGCAGAGCAAAGCCGGGTTCAAAGGCAACCTGGAGCACGACGCCAACGGAACAAACGAAACTCTTTCAAACAGGCGAGCAAGCCGAGTCCCTAGTCATCTCCAGCGAGTGACTTCAACGACGGGTGTCATCAGATGTCATTAACGGCAGCGGTGTGTGACGGACTGCAGGGGCTCTGACGGGCCTCTGACAAGCCACTGACAGCGAGCGCAGAGAAGATGGGACGAGACTGATTAACAGTGATCCAAGGGAAGGAGGAGAGGCGGCCAGGGACAGGAGACAAAAAGAGCAAAGAATGTTATTTTTCACTGTGTGGTTACAGTACAAGGAAAAAAAAAGTGGTGTTTATATAGTTAGATGAGCTTATGTATTTGGAGCAGACACTTGAGTACAATTACAAGACCTGGCAGCTCGTCTAGGTATCCTTGGCAACCGTTGTGGAATGCTGTCAAGGTTGTAATGAGCATGCTCAATCAGACGGACAGATAGAGGGTCAGAACGCTGGCAGAGCACCAAAGCCTCAAACGAAAAGCCCCCCCTTTTAGGTATATGTGTTTGGATTTAAACCTCTTCATATTTGGCCATGTTGCAACCCACTGCTCAGTCCAGCAGGACTGCGTTTGATATGCAAACACAAAATAGTGAAAGTATATGAAATGGAGGGATAATGATACATGGCATTTGATTATTTTTTTATTGAATTATTATGCAAAAATTTGACATGCATTTGTAATCGGATCATCTAATCGTTTGTCAAACAATTGTTCTTTGGACTATGTCTCTACCAGCTTTCTGTAGAAAACTACTCAAGCTATGAGTCAGCGGGGGCTTGATGTAAAGGCCTTGTATATTGAGAAGGAGAAACATCTTAACATGGATTTTAAAGACTTCACTTATGGCCAGTCAAAATAACTCTGGATACGCATTGGAGGGTAGAGATGTCCCAATATTAGCCAAAAAGTTATTATTTTATCGGATGGAATCTAAAACTCTGATATTTTCATGTTTCATGCCGTTAGTTTCTGTAACTCCTTGGTTGATTTTACATGGGATACCTTTTGTTGTTGATTTTTCTTCTTTGTTTCAGTAATATTACTTGATCAATGCGTTTCTAACATTCTACTGTATTAAAAAGGTAACAACAGCCAGTGTGACTTGTGTATGAATATCGTATCGGATCAATATCGGCATAGTATCGGAAATGAAAATCGGGACGTCCTTAATTCAGGGTGTTATTTATTAATTTAAGCATCCTCTTACAAGAATGGGTCTAAATCCGGTTCTACAGAAACTGTACAAAGTGCTTTGTTGGCTTTGTATCACAGTGTTTTAAATCTCATAAAGTTAATTTTTCTATCACTTTCAACCATAGCGCTTGCTTTAAAAGTGCGCTTTTCTTGCCTTGTAGCAAACAACACTTCCCATGGTTTTCTTCCGACAATAGCTTGTTTTTGCTTCAGTTGGAGAAATTTTCCCCTAACCAAGCTTTGCATCCCTGCAGCTGTTCCAGAAAAAATATGTTGGTTTGGATGGATCAAACAAAAGGTGGGGAAATATAAATAATGCTGCATGTTGTAGAAAAATGAACCTCATGTAGGCTACCATTTTCCATGACCTTTTATCTCAAATAATACATTAACTATTGTCAATGTAATGTAATAAATTTAGAAAGAGGTAAGAGTAAAAAAAATGTAGAGAGGCCAGTTTTTCTTCACCTCGTTTCTGTTTTCATTCCATTAAAGTAGTAAGGATCAGAGAGACCAGATGCAGAAGAATCTAATTTTGCTCACCTATCAAGCTGATCTTTAATACAGCATACGGATGTGGTCAGAGGCCGCACTGTGATAAGGTGGCCGAACTAAAGGAAATAAAAGCCAGACTGTGTGATCCATCGGCAGGACCAACATACATTGCTGTTTTTGCAGGGGTTCAATCTTAAAAAGCTTTAAAGAAAATCTAAAAGTAAAACAAGGGCATATAACCTAGTCAGAAAATGCCTCACAAAGAAAAAGTCAGATAATGCACTAGATCTAAACCTTGTGCTGAAGCAGCACTGACAAAATCAGCCTCTATCTGACCAACCTAGTCTCAACATTCAACTGAAAACTCTCTCTATAGTCATCAGGAAGACAATGACACCCCATAAATGCGGGCCTCTACGTGGTACGCAGCAACCACAAACTCCATTGACGGCACTAAATCTGCAGTTGAAAAGATTAATTGCGAACAGACTGACTGGCAATTCGCATGGTGTCATTGCTGATTAACAGGGCGGTGAGAGAGAGCCACTACTCCGGTGTTTTGGGAGACCCTGAGAGTCCCAGAGTCTCAAATCAGTCTTTGTCGAGCCTACGGCCTTGCTGTCGGGCAGATTCCCAAACCTGGGCCTTGACTCGGGAGCAGATTAGAAGGGACGGATTCCAAGTGTCCGGTGGTTGCTCTGGAATTAGGCACAGCTCATCATAATAACAAGGACACACAAGAGGAAGGACTTTAGAGGAGGAGAGGCTGTGAAACAAGAGTGACTAAGCTCCAGGCAGGCTGGGTTGATTACAGGGCAACACTGCCCCCTGTGACCAGAAAGGGAAGTGAAGCTGCTTTACATATACAGATGAAAACAGATCGACGCTTCAGAGCTAAGGTGACGAGTCATTTTTATTGCCTGACAGATCTCTTTGAGTAAAACCTCACAGTGAAAAATCAGTCAGAAAATCAGGCTGTATAGGAAATAAAGTAGACAACATTTAGTGAACTTTAGCCCTCTGCAACACATGGTTCATACAAATTATTGGTAGAAAAAAAAAACATGCCAGTTGAATTTTTTGGGTAGTAAACTAAAAAAACCCACAAACATTAAACAAAGAATTCAAGGATAGGAGAGAGGGTAGATGCTAGGAAAAAAGGAAGGCCAGGATGACAAAATTACAAAAAGAAACAACAAAGCATAAAAAGAAAAAGAGAAAAAAAGAAAGGAAAAGGAAATAAGGTAAAGGGTAGGGATAATTTAGAGGGAGGAGAAAGAAACCATAAAATGAAAGATGGATGGGAAGTAAGAAAGAAAGGAAGGGAGGAAGATAAAGTATTAAAAACCTGGAAACGTGGTTTTCCAAGTTTCTTGGTTTTTCTTTTTTACCTAGCCAGACCTGAAAAATATTGAAATCTAATTGCACCCAACACCAAACTGTGTAGCAACCCTGGAAACAACCAACAGCTGACCCTCCATCAAAAGAAGAAACTAATTAATTTCAAAGGACCCAAACTTCAACAAGAAATTCTCCTGGCGATTATTTCTGGTGGTCTGCCTTCACAGTACAGCTCAGCTGACAATACATGCCTGGGACGCCATCTCTGAGGGAATGCTTAACAAATGAGCCGGGGGAATTTTTGGCAGTTCAAGCCTGAATGAGCTTCATGTCAGTGGATAGGAGTTTCTGCAGCTCGAGTTCTGTGTGAGCTCCTTAATTATCTTTAGCCAAATAATGTAGTGCAGCTCATTCGAGGAAGATCCAAAGTCTTGAGGGAGCAGACACCAACATTAATATGGGTATAGGGGAAAAAACAGCTTGTTTGGCACAGCCTGCAAACCTAGATGTGCACATAAAGAAAAAAAACATAAAGGAACCTTCTGTGAAAAAAAGACTGAGGACACACAGCACTGATTCTCATCCAGTCCTATTAGTCAAAGTTTCAACTGTTCTTAACTTTGTAGATAATTACTGTGTAGATAAGGCATGGATCAGATACCAGCATAAAAGTATCCCAAGGTTTTAATAAATTACAATGTAAAAACAAGGAAAACTTTATCAATACTAATCATATATTAAGTCCGTTTTAAGAGATGCCAGAGAAAGTGTTGAAGGGTTTTCTTATTATTTTTCTTAGGCACAGAATAAGCTTTGAAAACAGCAACTTAACACTTACATCTACAATATTTGTCAGATAAATTAAAATAATTCAAAATAAACATCAATATGTAACAAAAAATAACTTTTTACTTTCATTTACATATACAAATGTTTAAAAATTCCTTGGTAATCTTAATCTTTAATTGCAGAAACCAAAAATATTAAAATAAAAAAAAAAACTCATGCTAACATTGGTATCTATATTTTGTTACATACACTCATTTACATACAATTTGTTGATTCATTTCCTTTCAATAGTCAAAGTCAATGATTTTTTTAACAGAATTTGAACCTTTTTTTAAGACAGTTTTTGCTTAATTCCTGGCCTGATTAGGTTTTTCTTTGAGCACATGACAACTTTTAGAGAGTTTATCCTTCTGTTAACGATTTTATTAGATAACAAAATGAATTCATGGTTATTTCCATAATCTGATTTATTCTGGATAATCATTTTAGCCTTGCTGCAGATATGCACTTTTCTGAAGACTTATGAGCTACTTTCATGAATAAAAATATCAATAACTATAAAAGGTTTATTTATATTTCCAAACCAGAAAATAATTTTCTTTTTTTTCCTCTAATAATCATTTACAACATCAACATTCTCCTTGTTCTCTCAACCATTTGACATCTCTGATGCCAGTCTGCCCTGCCAAGCTGTACTTCATATCCTCTTCCTCACTTCTCTTCCTACTGGTCACTGAGGCTGTTTCCCGCCAGGCCCTAGGGCTCATTTCCTGTTTGTCCTGGCGCAGGGGGCAACTTGTCCAAAGGGACCAACTGCTTGGTCGCAGCCAGCTGCGAGCACTTGGCACAGCTTGGCTTGCAGCGCTGGGTTACACCTCCAGAGACCCACATACACAGGCGTGCATGGATACACACAGCGTGCACATTCGTGCCAAACGCCGCCATCTGCCCTTTTACAACTACAGGGCCACGAGGTAAGGTGATGTAAGATGATGAACGAGACAGTTTACCCTGATGTAATCATAAAGTGTGCGACGAGCGAGCTGCAGCGAAAACAACGGGTGATTAAAATAAATAAATAAATAAAAAACACTCAGATCTGACAACCTTCTGTTGGTGCAGATTAATCGGGAGCAAAACTGGGCTGCCAACTTCTGCAGAGAGATGGTACCCGATCAGCTTTAACGAGACTTAATGTGCAATAATGCAGTCATCGTTTTAAATTAGGGCAAAGATTCTAGTTAAATCTAATGATTCTAATGGCTTACAGTTCAGGTGCTAAATCCAAACATGACACCACCTACATTTCACTTGGCAGAATGACACCCCACTGACACAGCTGAGGGCTTAACACAAGAAAAACTAAAACTAAAAAGATGGCTACACGTGTTAGCTTGCGGGGAGATCTGTAATATTTCAAACGTCTGTAAACTCGGGCTGCAGCAACAAAATGTGATTTCCTCTCCGTGGCTCAATTAGCCTGATAACACCGTTACCTTGTTAATGAAAAGTGAACATTTTGCAGATAGGTGGCACTTATACTGTTGGATAATTATGGAGAGAATCAACATGGCAAAGCTGATGACACCAGAGAGATAGAGAGATAGAGAAAGAGATAGATAGAGAGCGAGAGAGAGCGAGAGAGAGCGAGAGAGAGCGAGAGCGAGAGCGAGAGCGAGAGCGAGAGAGAGAGAGAGAGAGAGAGAGAGAGAGAGAGAAAACACACCCATTCAAAAATCCCAAAGGTGAGAACCAATTTATAGCAGCGTGTGACATGAGGTGTGAGGCTATGAACAGAGACAGCTGGAGGTGAAAGAAAAGTTAATTGTTTTCCATCTCCTGTCTTGGTCTTTATGTTTGATTACAACATGTTTTGGAGTTGGATTGAAAATCATGTTTTAACAGTTTAATGGCAAACTGGAAATATGTGATTTCCTTTCATAAAACTTTTCAAGTCAAGCTTTTGGCATTTTTGGATGCTTCTGCAGGAATCTAAAAGGGAACATGTAGTAAACAGGGTTGAAGTCAACCTGCCACCTCTACCCCTGAGCCGCTTAAGCAAAGAAATACCTCTATATTTTAAGGTACCTTTTCAGGGTAAACTGTTTCAGTACATTTAAAATAAATCCAAAGACACATCGCCTGCATCAGATATGTCATGGCCTGATCCAGATTTCTTTCCTAAAACAGTGGCTGAGTAGAGGGTCCTTCAAAGGACCACCTGACTCAAAGGAAAATCTCCCAGCATTAACAAGCTGGGCAGTAGACGTAAAGCTCCAATTGCTGCTTGAACAAGCTCAGAGGAGATTGCCGTTTCACATTCTTCTTTTTGTACTTCAGAGATCCTGCCATGGGTAACTGCAGTGTTTATTAAGATATTTGATTAAATGTGTATGTCTAAGTCTGGCATGCTGTCTTCTTATGTACAAAATATGTGCTGTGTGTTTCTGGACGAACCCATATAGGAACGGCCCTGGCTGTTTTACCTTGCATTTTTCCTAAAGCTGATAAGTTTTACTTGACCACTCTGTCTTTCTTCCTTACTTAATTTATATAAAACCACTCCATAACTTGGACCAAGACAGACTGGGGGTAGTTTTGTAGCCAAGACCACACCAATCAAGAAATTTAGAGACCGACCTTCTATGGTCTTGGCCTTAGTCTCAGCCTCGTCTTGGTACTCCTTGGTCTCAGTTGGTGTGGTCTTGATTATAACTCTACTTGAGGTTCTACCTTGCTCAGAACTACATGGACGCAGCTATAGAGAACTGGAAGCCAAAATGGACCTGGTGTCTGTTGGCCTTATCAAACTTATAGTTGAAAGTCTCAGCTACACAATTTGGATTTTAGGCTTAAATTCAAGAAATGTATCTGGGGTGGGGAAGAGTTTGGCCTGGTGTTTGTTGCGTCTCAGATCCTCCATTAGGTGGTCAGTTATGTGATATCCTTGGTTTTAATGAGGAAGTGCAGGTACAGTATCTGACTCAGTGAATAAAGTTTATGTGAAATTATTTCATCAGCAGTAAAATTCTCATGTTTGATAAGAATCAAATGTTGAAAAAATATACAAGTCAATATTAAAAAAGTGATTTAAAAACAAGTAAAAGCATGAATTAAATCTTATGTGTGATTTGGGTAATGGGTAATGTTGTTTCTTTAGTTTATCTCAGTTGAGTAAATAGAGTCTTTAAGGTAGAGATGTTAAATAGGAAGTCAATAGGAGGTACGAACTGACTGAATGCAAGAGATCCGACACAAATCAAATGTTTAATACTTTACATCCAAACTGCTTAGTTCAGCACAAACCTTGTGTGGTTTCTTAATGCCAGGTTTGGTTATTAAAGGTCACACGTGTAACCGGGCATGGCTGGTTCAATTGAGGAAATATGAACAGTTAGAGGCGGTTTCGAAAGACACGTGGTTGCAATGTCAGTGACTAAGAGCAGAGCGAGGTCCAATTGAATACGACTAGATGGTCATCTGTAGGAAATTCACAATGCACCAGAGGGAGCTTTGAAAGATAAAAGAGGCGTTTAATGTGACGTAATCACCCTGCAGAATGCAGTAGCTATGAAAAACTGGAGTTCTTAACCACAGCAGCTTTAACCTGGCCATAAACAGTCATCCAATGGCTGCCTATGTTATTCAAAGCATAAGCAGACAAGAAATCTTCCAATGTCTTTATTTGATAGTGCTTTGAAGAGACCTTGTCCCCTTAAGAGCCATGCTTTCATTGTTCAATGTAAACATCGACCTTCAGTCTCACCAATGATAAGAAGCACTTCAGGGTGCTAAGAAAAAATAACAAAGCCAGCAATGTTCCAATCCCCTACTATCTACTCTATAAGCGGTGTGTCTATACATCATCCAGTGTGTCCCAAAGCTGTTTGTTAGATAACGTAACTCCTCGACATCGAATGGAATACAGCTATTAATACCGTATCAGCCCATGAGCGGACACAAGCCCCGGGGTAAGACGAGGGAGCTTAAAATCATTCATTTCCAGCACAGTATTTTGTCTTTAGATGTAGCGCAAACTCTCTCATCACAAACCCTCATGGAAACTCATTTGTAAAACACAGACGTCTGTGAAAGAGTGAGTCAACATGTGCACAGCTGGTGACATAATCTACTTTTGTGTATCCATGGCAATGGCAGTGAGAAAGACATAGCTGATATTTTTTTCTTTTTATATATATATTTTTAACAAGTGTTCCCCCTCCCAGCAGCAGCCTAATTCCAGAGTGGTAACAGGGAAAGTAAAAAGAGCGTGATCGATACTACAAATCATAGCTGGAGCAACAGAATTGTTCCTGGTGGGTCTTGTAATTGATAACCACTGAAAGAGCTTGCAAACATGACAGCAATCCCAAAGCCATTTCTCACTAAGAGGGACCAGGTCAGGTTTGTAAAATGTTTGAGTTACTGGATTTTCTAAACACAGTAATAAGTGGCTCTTGCTTGTCACTTATATTATGGATATTTGGACTGCTGGGGGTTTATATAAAATGGTATTTAATCTATAAGACAGTACTTGTTAGTTGCAGAGAAGTTTTTCGAAAAATGCTTGGGAAAAACTCTGGAGTAAAGCATTCCTGGAATCTGCTGCTACAAGTTTGAAGGCAAAAAGGTGATAATTTAGTCCCTTAATTCTGAGGAAGACATACTTCAGAAATTCTGCTCCAGTTTTTAGAAGCACAGACTCAGTTGATTATGGATGTTTAAGTAGTTTAAGTAGTTCTGAAAACCTACTTAATTAATTAAGCTCTCAAATCAAAAACTCAGTTTTACAGAAAAGCTAAAATAGATGAAATGCCGCCATACAATGTCCTTTGTAGACCGTAAAAAAGCATTGTCAACACATCTTAGAGCATGTCTTCAAAGATCTATTTGTATCACGTTTTCTGACTAGTTCTATTTTTCTGCCATTAACTGACTTTTCTAAACACATTTGAAGAAAAAAAAAGACACAAGGCTAAATAGGGTTTCAAAAATGTGCAAATTTTCTTTTTTATATAACCGTCATACTGCTGTACATCTGGCTGCTTCGTCAGGGGAATAAAAAAAGCTCCAATACTGTTGCATCCACAGTTTGAGCCCCACCACCAATCCAATGTGATGAAGGTTTTATGGGATACAGGAAAAGATTTGGTTACAATGGATCTCACAGCATGGATGCAACTTCCACTAAATAATATCATTGCTTAATCTTATGAAGCTTCATTCGTCTTGAAACTGACCATTTCCTCTAATGTAAGATTAATTTAGTCAATAATTATGATGGCATAATCTCTGAAATGTCCTTCCCATTGGTCAGGTAATCCTTAAGAAGACATAATGGTAACTACCATACCTTGGCCATACACACATTAGGTCCCAGCTTGAACCCTTGAGTGTTTGGAGCAAGATGCTGCATATCTTCTAGAAGTTTGTTGTGGATAGTGTGATATCTGCTGCAATCATCTGAAACTCAAGATGGCAAAAGGTCTGGTTCTGTTCTGGAAATTCCTCTAGAACCTCTTGAGATGATTTTACAAAGCAGAATTCATTAAATGAAGAACACTATGGACAACCCTGAGCCTCCTCTTCAGACTGTTGAACAACAACAGAGCGTCTTCAGTCAGAGGTTTCTCCAGATAAGCTGTAGGACAGATCACTACAGAAGATTCTAGACTTCAGATATATACTTATTAAGTCTAAAGAAAACTGCTTTTTAAACTGAGTGTTCAGTGAATGAGTCATACTGCAATGAGACAATGAGAAAAATATCACATTTAGAAATTGGAAATCAAAATATAAGATAATTTCTCATTTCACTCCCAAAGTAAAGCAAAAAGGCCAGAAAAGGCTTCGCCTTTTACAACTGAAATGATTTTTGTAATTTTTTTTAAAAACGCTTGAAAAACAAGCCAAGTCTTAATTAATGTTGGAGATTATTGTTGCTTTTGTCCATATACGACACAGGAAATAAATCTAAAAGGGTTTCAAGTATAGGTGCTCAACGGCTGAGAGTTTAAGAGCAGCCAAGTTTTCTTTTTCTTTGCTGCTTCTCTTTTCTTAGATATTCTTTATGAACTAAGGTGCACTTAGTGAAAAGGTGACTCACTCACTGTTCTGCTTTCGTGATCAGGTGCTTTTATGGCCAACTACATTTTAATTAATACTTTAAAAACATTCATAAAACCAAAGGCCTGACAACTGCTCATTTATTCGAGTCCTTATTTTAGCCCATAGACATAATTTCCACATCAATGTGACAGGCATATATAGGAGAGTAATGTTCCATTTATATAAATATGTTTCAGCTAAAAATCTACTGTATATTATCATTATATAAAAAGGTGCATGGAGCGTTTTTATAGGAGAAAAAAAAGTTCTTAATTTACAAAAGTCAATTCTTTTTGTTAAATGCAGAGCACTTTAAAAAACTGAGGGAACGTTTCCTGCAATGTAAGTGAAGGATCAGACCATTAAACCGTTAGTGTATGTAAACTGCAGGCTTAGTTAAGGAGATAAAGCATTAGGCGAACAGTAATAAGCAGGCATTATTAGCGCCACCAGACACATTAACACACGTAGGTGGCAGACATGAAGAGAGAACACGCAGTGCATTTGTTATAGAAACGCTCTACATGTCTGTGTCGGTGCACATTAAAATGTAATTCTGTTTTTGAACGCGAGCGCATGCCTCCGCACATGGTCCTGATGCAATCTAAAACACCACACGCCAACAGGGAGGCGGCGAGGTGAGATGAGCGTTTCAATTGCCTCCAATTGCATCAGGTCAAGCGGAACACGTCTTGCTGGTGACGGAATGATAAAACTATTTTTCCCTTTTCGATCTGAAGCTTCTTGCTAGAGAGGGCTTCAATTTATGCCTTTTTATAGTCGAGTAATTAAGTTGATCTAAAAATATTAAATAACCTCTGAGATGATTCATAGAGGATAAATCACTTTTTGACAGAACAATTTCTTGGGATCATTTAGGGTCTCCGTTGCTTTTTATCTTGAGAGATGTGAGAATCTTTGGTAATACTAAGATATTAAGATCAGGCTGGATGCAGATGAAAGCAAGGCCACTGGTTTTAAGACTCATATATGCCTTTTTAAAGCAATGACAACAGTGTTTCTGACATGGCCATTAGCACTTTGTAGCATGTCTTTTGTACAAAATACCACTGAGATTCTTATCCTTGACAAGTATAGTGTGATATGAAAAGAATAAGGCTTTCATCTGACAGCATTATACATTTTTGTAATAGTGGAAACATTATTGATTAATGAAAAGAGATCTACAGGCCTGGTAAAATACATTTGCTTTTCAGTGACGGAGTATTTTTGTTTCCTTCGCCCTTTTTTCTTGTGATTCCAAGAAAATTCAATGCTACATTTTATTTGAACAAAATAAATTAAAAACTAAAAGTTTAATCTGACAAACCAAGTTCTAATGGCATAAAATTTATAACCAAAAGAGGTTTGTAGACATTCCTAGGACTTTCTTAGAAGCTGGCCACTCTGGGCACAGCTGTGGTGCAGGGATTCATCACGAAGCCTAAATAATGGAGGCTTTAGTTCTTGATGCAGTCATCATGTGTTTGAATCCCAAACCAGAGACCTTTGCGGCATGTCCTCGTCTTTCAATACCTTCTTTCTGTCATACTTCTTACAAATAAAGGCCACTAGTTCTACAAAACTTAAAAAAGGCTGAAACTACAACTTCTTTTTTTAGCTTTACTCTCTTAATAAAAGCAATTATGCAATAAAAGCAATTATGTCCAACTTTCTACATACTTTAAAGCCTACTTACATCTATAATCTATAATGAAGCATAGTTATGTTACTTTAAGGAGGATAGAGCTGAATTATGCAATAAAAAGGTAAAATAAACTGAAAAAAAAGGTAATTTTACTCTGGTATCATACATTAGTATTCATAGAGTAAACATAGCAACGTTCAAAAAGAATCAGCTCATCCATAAAAAGTCATGTCCAAGATAGACGTAGAACGAGTACCTCTTTCTGTGACGGAGATGAGAACAACCTCCATTGAACTAAACAAATAGAAATGAAATATTTCTATCATGTCTTATAATGACTTTCCACTGTTCAAATTACAGATAAGACGCTGTGCGTTACCTCTTTAGGTTTAACAAAGCTAGCGAGTAAATGTAAAGTGGCAGTCATCAAATGTCAAGGAACATATTTCAGGAGAATGAAAAGTTTCTACGCTAAAAGCTGGAGGGATATAGACGCAGAGGGTCACAACCACTGCGCTGATTTA
Organism: Jordanella pulchra; assembly: GCA_034780135.1. Lineage (NCBI taxonomy): Eukaryota > Metazoa > Chordata > Actinopteri > Cyprinodontiformes > Cyprinodontidae > Jordanella > Jordanella pulchra. The sequence goes on along the minus strand of JAUZNJ010039494.1, from coordinate 7,885 downwards.
ATTTCTGCCAGTCCGATGCTATTACGTACCCCAGAAACATGGTGATTGTGTTCTAAACCAAATAGAAGGGTGAATATTGGGGCATTTCTCAAGACAATAGAGAGACAAAGTCTGAGAAAATTGAAGAACAAATCTCTTACCGTCTCGGGGAAAATAATACCCAGACTACGTTGATAATCTAGCACAATGATTAAAGTAGGAGGAATTATAGAAAGAAAAAGCTGATAAGGAATTCATTACAAAGGACAGTGTTCCTGCTGGGTGTCAGCAGCTGAGCTTGGGCAAACACTAAGCAGCTCATTAAAGCTAATAACAGACGTTAATCAGAGGGAGACTCAAACAGAGGACTTGACAAACAGAGGCCGGACCATGGAGGAAGAAAAAGCCAGTCAGAGTTAACCGCCAACTGCCAAATATTTCATTACAAGAAAAACTCTTGATCTATAGACATACAAACATAGACAGAAACCAAATGAAACAGAGAAAAGAAGTGAGAACAATGTGTAGAGAATTGAAAAGAAATTTATCAACCACTACTAACAAATTTTTTTTTTTTCCTTCAAGCCTAGACTGTTATCATTCTTTACTATCAGGAAGTCCACAAAATGTAGTTAAAAGCCTTCCACTGATCCAAGAAACTGCAGCCAGAATTCTGATAAAAAATTAAAAAGAAAGATCATATTCCTCCTGTTTTAGCCTCCCTTCACTGGCTTTCTTTTAAATAGAATCAAAACTCATCCTTCTCACATATAAATCCATAAAAAAATTAACAAGCTCAGAATCTTAATTCACAAATCTGATTCTTCCTTATGTTCCTAACAAAGCACTTCGCTCTCAATCTGCAGTTGTCTAGTGGCTCCTAGACTTTTTTACAAGTAGAATGGGAGCCAGATCCGTTTGTTAACTGGGTCCTCTCTGGAACCAACTACAGATTTAGTCCATGTGGCAGACACCCTGTCTCCTTTTAAGGTTATGCTTCAAACTTTCCTTCTCGATAAAGCTTATAGTTAGAGTGGCTTAGGTTATCCCTGTAGTTATACGGAGGCTCAAACTGATACCTAAAGTTATAGCTCCTGCTCCTAGCTCCTTTCCCTCCAAGTTTTGTGGGGTCAAAAGCAAGAACACGATCCAGAGTGAGAAAGGGCTATGGGGTGAATCTGAACAAGCCCCGCCCTCATGGACTTAATTTTGCAAGACTTTTACTGTGTTCGGATTCATCAGCTTTGTCCTGCGGAGGCCGGATTTGTCGGCCGGTTGCGTCATAGTACTGCGCCTCAACCTGCTCGGGTTGGAAGACTCCTTCGTATGCAGCCGACTAATGCAGCCTTCTTTTGATCCGTTTTGAAGGATGGGTGTATCCTACGCAACCTTCGTTTTCCCGTGGTTCATTGCGAGTTAAAGAAACCGGATGCTTCGTCCTCAGAGGAAAGAGGAAATGGCGACGAAGAGTGGTGAATATTGGAAATGCAGTTTAATATAATAAAATTAAGTGAATAGTTCCGTCTGAAATTAATTAAAAAATATTTCATTAAAAGGTTATGGAGTCAGATATGTGGCGGTAATGTTTGGTTTATTGAGAGGGTTTTTTCTGTGACTTTATTAATGAGTTTGGCTGATATTTAAGCACAGATTCCAGTATCTGTGCTGTGTGTGAACAACAGATCTGATATCTGTGACCACGGTTCTGCTGCTGAAGCTCCTCAACAATAAAATTAGCCAACAGAACATTAGTAAGTGGTTCAGCAGCCATTCTTTGCCCGATTTGTGTATCAACTGTCAAGGTTGCTAGGCGACAGAGGGTACGCTGAGTGAAGGGCTGCGAAAGCTGGAGAAGGCTGGACCTGTTTGAATCCTTATCAAAAACTCTTCCAGCCTCCTTATTTTCATGGCCATAGAAGGACCCAGTCTAGGTAGACCGGGTCCTTAGAAGATGCAGCCCATTAATCCGAACACAGCAAAGCAGATGAATGACACTGATCAAACTAGGACTAAAGGGTGCCAGAAAAGAACTACACAAAAACAAAAGGTACAGGAATGTATCGAACAGATGAAGCTCTCCATTATAGAACCCAAAATGTATAAAGCTGGTCAAATTTATGCATCTTTCATACAGTACTTGTTACGGAATAATGTATCTTCTTATACTCCCTGAGGTGCGAGGTGATGCAAGAGATTGTGGGCCACCGTATATTTCTTAGCGGCAGCCAGGAATGTCAGGAAGAAGGTCAAACACGGTAAACCAGTTAAAGGGGTGTTTTTCCACTGCAAAGTCCCTGCATGCATGCTTGATATGAGGATTGCTGTGGAGTCAACGACACAATGCAAACGAACGTCTACTGTCACTACATGCTCATTCGGAAGGAGCGAATCCTGCAAACTCAATGGCTTGATGCAATCAGCTGGGTTTCCTTTTATCTGAATATATGTCGCAGGCATTTTAGCAGTGTTAGTTTCTACTTGGATGGGTTAATTCTAGCTTGCAGAGTCTGATCTCCGTTTCCTTTTGTAGTGAAAGACTGTCCAGAGCTCTGCTGTTTTTATTGAACTGAATCTATTCGTTTGAGACCTTTTGGAGACAGGTAAACATCACAGCAATGATCATTCATTTCCTCTACTTTTCCTCGCTGATCCAAACTGCCTGCAGTCACATGAAAGTGCAGAAAGCATTTTGTGTCAAAGCAATGGCTTAACAGATTGTTTTTAAATCTATAAATAGGCTAGAAGGTGTAAAATGCCTTGAAGGAAGTTGGGCGGGGTGGGGATGTGGTGCAAGAAAGAAAACAGTCCTGGTATGCAGAGGGGTAAAATGTAGACGTGACTGTACGTGATTGTGATTGTAAGTGCCTTTCATCCTGTCTGTTTACGTTAAGACAAAGAGTTTTCTGGCTGACATGTATTTCAGAAGCCTTCTTTTAATCAAACAAAGCCTTAATGAAGGAGGTGCAGGTTTGACTCTTTCCGATATTCAGATGTGTCTGGGTGTGGTTTTACTCGACAATAGACTGAGTTTAAACACAAAGTTTACCATTTAAAATTCTCCAAACAGTAATAAATGAGTGGTTAGTTTAATTCTTCAACTTGCAAACTTTGCAATTAAGCTAAAATTGCTTTCAGAATTTGATGGGTTGTGCCATTTTTCTCTGTAATGTGCAGGCTTACACTTATTCAACTCTCACATATCTTTGACTCATATTAAGAAGAATTTTTTTTTACCTGAGGCTATGACATTCCTTCTTTAAATACCACTTCAATGATGCGCTGTGGTTTAGTCAAAATACTTTTCCATTAATTTTATACTTTCTTCAATCTCTACAGTTAAATCTCAAAAGTTTTTTTGTCACCTTATATTAAATGATGTCATTTTACGTTCCGAAATGCAATCGCCCTAATGTATTTAAGACCCATAGATATAAATCCAACAGAAGGTTGAACTCGCACTCCGGGATTTCATTAGAGCTTTCATCAGAGCAAGTATGTGCTATTTAAAACCATGCTTGCAATCCAAAAAAGATAAAAGTCTTTTTACACAAGTTATTTCTACAACCTCACGCATTAAATCAAGAGCTGTTCTACAGAACATTACAGTGAACATCATTCCACCTGAGAAAAAAAGAAGTCTACTTTCACCCAATTTATTGAGACAGGGTGAAAGTCCATATATAAAGCATCACCATCTGTCCATTCTCTGTGTGTTTGCATTCGTGGCAGCTCGCCTCATGAGTCCGTGCCCTGTGTTTGTGTGTGGTGTTACAACCCTGCAGGCATTTCATCACAGCTGACTGACAACATGTTTCCATCTCCCTTGCTTCTGTCCCTGGGTGCTCCACCTTCCTAGCTGGTCTGTCTGCATCACTACATATACACAAACACCACAAAGAGTCAAAGAGCATTAGCTCAGTGTACATGCATTTGCGTAATGAGCAACATATTACCATTTAAAAGAGATTTCCTGTGGAGTGCTCTCTGTTCTGAAGGATTGCACAAAGTGTGGTCCTCTATAATAATGTTCCTTGTTCGAATGCTCTACATGAACAGTCTGTTTAGCTTACTTAGATTATTTATACCAACCTATTTTCTGCCAATAACACCATGCAAAATCCAACAAAGAGAGCACGCTGATTGATTTCAGTAATCTGGCAAACACTGTAGACTGTTGACACGACAGCATGATGCACAATAATGTTCTAACATTCTGAATATTCTGCCATCACATTTCTGGCATCTCCTACATTTCAACCAACTGTTTTAGATGAATTTTATGCAAACTGCAAAACCTATTTTATGGCTGTGCTGAAGGGGGTCTAATTTTTTTTATATAATGACATAAAAAAGTCAAAGAAGTAATGCTTATGACATAAAACTGACTAAAACACAGCATATTTCACAAATGCGCATTTGCCAGACACTAGTTGCTCTGCTTAAGTAAGCGATAAAAAACATATTGTGGGTAAAAAAGTAACCGTTTGTGGCCTTTTATGAAAGATTTTTGAAGCAATAAGTGTCTTCATTAACAACGGAAACAAAAAGCTTGTATTGTGGGGTGTAAAAACCTTGCATTAAAAGTTTCTAACCAACAATCAAACTAAACTTTGGATGATTCGAGCTGTTAAGACATCTTTCTGACCCTTGTCTTGTTTTTAGCCTGCTATCTTTAGTAATCCCTAGTGCCTATTAGAGGTTAGCATCTACTTCAGCAGTAACAAAATACATTCAGACTTTTTTTTCTTTTTAAATATAGAGAAAACTTAGTCTGGGCCCATTCCTTCATCAAGAATTGTTGCTTTTCTCAAAACAGGAAATCGTAAGGACACGTTTTCTTTCTTTGCAACGGTATAAACATCTTTACTACAATAGACATCCAGTTATAGAGTAGAAAACGCAATTTTAAAAATATAGCTTTTAGAGAATTCATAAGCTAGACAATTTGAAAGTTTGCTTATATGCTTTTAATGTGTGTTGATCATCAATACTTTCCGACAGGGTTAACTAGAGGACATCTTAAAATACGAAAGTTACCTCCCCAAGATACAATCAGAAATCCTAGTCTGTACATTTGTTTATTTCAAGCTTAAATAATGCAATTCTGTGTTATCAGAACCCCATAAAATGATATGCTTTATTTTTTGCAATGGTTATCTACAAATATAATGTAAAAGGTTTAAGCCGCCATTACATGCTGCAACAAATGTCTTTTTACACATTCCCTTAAGGCACCAAAGTTCCTATTTTTAAACAGCAGAAGGTGCAGTTCTAGGATATCGTCTGTTTGCGTTTATAAATTAAAAAAATAACATAAAATAAAGGCCAGATTAGAGAAACCAAAAGTCTATGCCATTGTATAGGAGAGCAAACCCCTTTAGTTTAGGACTCTGCAGTCTACTTGTACCTCAGGAGCAAAGAAAACACGTTTAAGGATAATTAGAGATTCACATTCTTGACAAAGAAGACAAAATCTTAGAGAGGAGAGAAAAAGAAGCTGTTAAACATGAGACACAATCCCTGAAGCCATGAAGTTCCACCTATTCTCCAAGTACTGAAAATCCTCCCAGAGGTTTGACGGTCATTAATACCTTCAAACAAAAAACAATATGAGCGTCCAAAAGCGGGAAGCTGGAACACTATCACCTCAGAGATTACCTGCCATCATTAGCGGGATCAACGACAAAGATTTGCCTCTGAAATGAACCTGGAAGCTGAACAACCTGGTTTTTCAAAAAAAAGAAGACCTCTAGAAGAGGTTCAAACATTTTCAAGAAATACAAAAATGTTTCTTTTTTAGCCTCAAAAATTTACCATTTAGCCATTTTCACAAATCTATCAAACATATTCATCTTTAAAATTTATTCTATTCAGTGTTTTTTTTATCTAATCATCTAAAAAAATTGAGCCATGTTATGTGAACTCTATATATTATGTGAACTATACAAAGTGTGGATTTTTATTTTTATTCATTTTTTTGTTGTAGTTTTAATGATTATAGTTTACAAATAATAAAAATTACATAAGATGAACTTGGAAAAAAAGGAGTCCCAACCCATACTACCCTTACGTCACTACCTGTATCAGTGATATGGGGGTTATAAGTTTGTAGATTGCAGGGGTGTAATGGAAGCCTTGGTTGCTTTGAAAGCAACTTTAAAAATAAGCCTCAATTTGTAATAAATCTATATAATCTGAGTTTTACTTTCCAAAATGAGTGCCTTATATTTGATGCACCATTATAAGCTGTTCAATGACCCAAAAAGTTTCACTAAAGTATGAAAATCTCCTTATATGTCACAATCTGAATGCTCTGTAACTCTGTTATTCATTAATCATACATGAAGTCGCTCACTTGGAAGAGATTCTGCATGATAAAAGGTAATCTTTCATAAGCTGTTAAACTACATTTGGTACAGAGCTAATTGCTGAAATCTTAATGAAATCCCGGCGACTGAAAAGCTATTGCACTCCCCCTCTCTCTGCTGTGACAAGAGCTTGTGAAAACGCAGAAGACTGTGAAAAGAAGCACAGGCCGTCTCTGTCTTCACTGATGGAAGAAAGTAGAGCCAGACTCTGCTGCTTCCTGACAGCATGGGGGGACCATCTGAAACCCCCTTTCTGTAAAACTCTTGTTTCAAGCTTTGTCCCTCTCCAGGCCCCCGACTCTTTCATCCTCTGAGGTATGTCAGGCTGCTAGTAATATCTCCTACTTTGTCTTCACTCAAGCCTCACGTCTCTCTCTACAGTCGTCTTCAAACCCAGTCTCTCCACAGCTGCTTCCTCGTTCTCATCGTTCTTCAGAGTAGATCCATACCCAGACACCGCCATGCATATTACATTACTGATCCTCTGGTCAATCGATACCTTCAGCAAATTAAAAGGCGACTGGACCTGCCTCTTGGCCTGTCATGGCTCACCCCAGCCACAGTAAGATAAATCATCTTGTTGGCTAATGATTCACAAAAGATGAAAACAACAGCCTCTGGAGATCAATTTGGCATTTGACAGACATGAAACCTTCTACATGTTAAACTGTACCAGCAGCCCATCAAATATTCTGTTGTTGATTAAAGGTTGAGAGATAAGCACGTTCACAGCCAAACTTCCAGTATTAAAGTATCAAAGATACAGAAGTAACCAAAACGTAATGTTCAATGGATTAAGTGCAACTGAATAAGCTCAAGTCTTAAAGCTAAGAGTCAGCTGGTTTTACTGATGGTAGCTTATTCTGACCCTATTCAACAGTTCTAATGGATTCATTACTTTTGAAGAAGAGTTTAAAGGAGGAACTCGTCTGTGTTATCCTGAAGTGATGAGGATCAGCAACCTGCTGTCATCTCCATTTCTAAAGACATGTCAGTGCTTAGGTGGTTTGTACCTCAATCTCTCTCAGAAAGATGTGGATCTACGTGACCTTTCACTGATAATCTCCCCTCGCTTTGTGGCACTGCTTCCAGGGGAACAGAGTATCCACTGTACATCAATCACAGATGCTTATACCCAAAAGATTAGCATTTTGTGGCCAGAAATAACTGATTTAGATTCAAAAGAGTATTGAATCGTCTATGATCTCAATATATATTTGCTCTGAAGAACCAAGACTTTCTTGTTTTTAACCAAACATGCACTTTCCCTAAATGCCAAAATGTTTACCTTTGGTTAAGCTAGGAAAGTTCAGTTTAGGCAACTGGACGTGTAGTTTTCTAGAAGACGTTTCGCCTCTCATCATGGGTCGTTAAGTAGGTCGTCAAGAGTAGTTTCGGTCACATGGCACTGTTGAGTCATTAGATCCAACTTTTGTTTCTTCTCCCCCCCCTTACATAACGTTTGGTCACACCTACAGTATATTTATCTCTATTTTCTCCTGCATCAGTCAGAACTGATGAAGTCTCTTGGATGAGAG
>JAUZNJ010039493.1:0-10710 GCA_034780135.1 Jordanella pulchra | reverse complement strand
TATATATGTGTGTGAGTATGCTCTTGGTATATCTGCAGACAACTTGTCACTGTTTTCTACCTTCACATTAGGCCAGACAGAGCACAGCCTAATGCTTCCAGGAGTGCTGAACATAGTACACATGCTTTAGTGCTTTGAACTTGGCTCTAATAGCAACAAGCAAATGATTGACAAAAGGTGACACCTCCGTTCCCTTGAGTTCTGCATCGACCAGACAAACATACAGGCTCTAAAACCCCTTAAGTGGCTCTGACTGCAGTATACAGGCTTCAGCCCACTGGGAGATGCAGAGGTCGATGGTTTGAAACTGGCTCATAGGCACGAACTCCAATGTATTGTCTTTTAATTATACAATACTATGTGCATTTACAAGGTGAAATAAGTTTTCCCCTCTAGTGCTTTATATTTTTGTTTGGAGTCAATCCCTCGACTCCATCACCTCTTGATTGCTTTCTCTCTCCATCATAAATACATAAATAAACTCACATATAACCCCCACCACCCACCCCTTACACACAAACACACACACGAACACAACACCCCATCACATACACAGTCGAACTCCATCATCCATTAGAACTACAATAACACAACAAGTCTGTTTTGTCGCTTAGCACTTCATCACAATCTCCCCTCAGGCTCTGCTAGCATTGATGGGGTGGTGGGGGATAGATGTGGGGGGTTAAATACTCTCTGCCGATCTTGTTGTAAAATTTATTACCTCCTTTTCTAATATTGGTCACATCTCTTTCTTTTGTTTTTGTTTTTTTGGCATTTCCATAATTTTTGTTTCAGAAAGCCTCACGTTGCAACAAGCAAATCCCATCATTTTTTTTGTTTTTTTTACTGCTTAGAAACAGCATTTTTATCGACAAATGAATTCACAGACTGTGTGTCAACATCTAGTTTTTTAACTTAAAGCTTTTCAAGATAAAAGTTATGAGTTGAGTCATAGAGATAAAAGTAAATTACATGACTACAGTGGTGGAACATTGGAAGAATAGTTTGAGCTTTGAAAACTGTTCAGATGTCTTTGTCTCCATTGCAAAAGGTCTAAATTTTGTAGAGTAAAGATTAGTAAAATATTATCCTTTCCCTCCTCTTGCTTAAATGAAGCATCCCACAGCTTAATGTTATCGCCACCTTGTTTTTCCAAAGGGATTATGTATTCAGTGTTGTCGTCCAACAAATGGAGCTGTTGGCATCCAGGACAAAGGGTCCGGTTTGATATCATATGTGAACACACTGTAAAAAATATCTGTAAATTCCCAATATAAAGTATTCTATTTATTTCCAGTTATTTTCCGTAATTTGTTTTTATGAATCTTTAAACCGTATTTATCAGAGCCATTTAGGTAAGAGAGTTGTGACACATCCACTGACGACGATGGGCAACAATTTAGAGTAATTTACATTGGAGGAATAATTGTGTAAAAAAGCAGGTAAGATTTTTTTAAACAGAAACATCTGTTAAAAAAAACTAAACAGAATAGATCCTTGCTGAAAATTATCAGGACCTTTCCTGTTTTTTTTACAGATTTTTTTTTTACAGTGAGTAGTACCTTATATGTGCCCTAAACTTCTCAGTAACCATCTGCCTCCTTTATCTGCTGTGTACCTCGGCCATTATAATGCTATTAGCTTAATGTTTACAAACAAACATCCCAAGACTTTCCAGAACAGCTGAATTTATAAGAGGAAATATAATTATAGACTCTAAGATAAAATGTAATTCTAATTTACAGTATAAGACAAAATCCAACACATTAATCAAGAGGACTTATGAAGGGAAATTTATTGGAAATAAAATCCACATTTTTAGATTTTTACATATAAATATAGAAAACTCTTTTAAGGACAATTTGTAATTTCTCATATGTACAGGCTGTCAAAATACTTTATTGTGGTAATCAGAATTCTTAGTTAGTGTTGTACTTACCGATAACATCATGCAACTTCAGGGAAATGGTCACAGCATACTGTAAATGCATTTCCTCTCTGAATAAAATAGTCAGGAAGAAGAAACACACAGTGTCTGCATTAATGGATGCGAGCATGTGCATGCGTAAATCTCTGCACTCCAGGCGTTTTACTCGCACACGTTCTCACTGAGAGACCGCTGCTACTCCAAGTCAGCCGGCTGGTGACCCCAGGCTGGACGTTGGTTGCAGGCTGGGGGACAGGCTGTACGGCTTTGTCAAGGGCCATCAGTGTCCTTGCTCTACTTACTCCACATCAACACTTACAGCGTTTTTGACTGTAAGAGTGAGAGGAACAGACAGACAGTCAGGAATGCAAGAAAAACATAATGCAAACCACGCTGCCATCAGGGGTTTAGAGATCTCTGTGTCTAGCTTATGTGTATGGCACAAAAAAACAAACAGAAAATATTCTCATTTTGTGTAATCTTTTGTGTATGTATGTTTGTGTGTGTGTGTTATGGTGATCCCGTGGCCTCTATTACAGTGTTGTTGGTTCAATGCATCCAGAAAAGGCAGAGGTTTCTGTCCTCCCTCTTAGTTATGCGTGCGCGTGTACAAGCCAAAGCCTTTGAATGCATTTTGGACATTTGTTGAGTAGTGACCTAAATCTGTCGGCTAACATTACCTAACAAGAAGAAGGAGGGAAAAGTAAGTCGCATATAAACAAAAAAGCACACATATGCTTATGTACACACAAACTACAGCTGCTTTAACCTTAATCATCAGAAAAATGAGTAGTTCAAATCCCAAGCATAGCCCTAGGAAAGCGAAATCTCACCATAAATCTGCAGTTAGATGTTAACCTTCAATAAGCTCCGTGGATTAGTCTGAGAAAGCATGGTGTATGCGAAATAATCAAACCTAATTAACATTACACTCTGAGTGGCGAAGGTATATTTTGACCCAATTAATCGGATTCCTTTAAAGCTACAAGAATGTCCATTAATGATGGTTTATGCAAAACAGAATTAAATGTAGCTGCAATATAATCGTTTATTGAAGGAGAAGTTTGTGCTATTTTTAATCAATGCACCAATTTGTGCACTGAAAAGAGTTTTTATACCTTATCTGACTCAGGGCCAAGAAAGTGTTTCTTGAAAGCAAAGCGACATACAGGAACCTATTGTGACATTTCCTCCATGTGACTTTATAACTCTGTTTGTCACTACAAATATATTCTTTATGGTCACATATAAATATTTTGGATCTTCAAAGACATTTTGCAAACAGCAGCTTTTAAATTTTGACTTTATTTTTAAAATAAATAAAATGATGAAAACAAACATGACCCTCTGTTAAAATATGATTTCCCTTTAAACCTAAAACCAGGATGTCAAGACCTTAGAGAAGAAACTGCCATCAAACATTCATGATAAGGAGAGGTCAGGTTTTGAAGTCATTGGAAAAAATGAACCCACTCGTCTTAGCAAGATTGTTATATTTTTATCATTTTGGATGTTTTTTCAACATAACAACCCATTCAGGTTTACGCCAATGCATCTCTGTTGTATTTAGATTAAGACTTAGACTAGGCCATAAAAAAACAAGTTCCTTTTTCCTGATACTGTCTTGTCATCGATGAATGGTTTTATCAGTTATAGACTTTTCTTTGGGTTCTTTAGGTCCCCATATCACCACCATGATGCTCTTCTATAAGCTGCACTAGTCTTAGACCAGAATCTGGATCTTGAATCCACAGAATATTTTCCCAAAAGTATCTCAGATCATCAAGGTAGTTTTAATGTGAGATGGGCCGTTGTTGTGGGTGTTGCATTTCCCTCTAAGTGTTTCATTCATTTGGTTGTACTCCCCATGTTTGTGGACACCTATCTCTGTTTTGGGGTTTTGCATTTTCATTGCTGGATTCTCCGCCGCTCTCCTGTTGTATGTCTCCTATATTGAAGCTAATTTTCTTTAAAAATATATCCTCATCATGCGTCTGCCAATGTCCTGTCGCCACTTTGCTCCCAAACAATCGTTACTTGTGTTTTTCTTCTGGTCTGTAGTGGTTTCCCCTTAAACTCTACAATGAATGCCGTCTTCCTCTAATCTTTTCATTTGTAAACACAGACATAAACTAGCAGGTTTGTAACACTTTTCTAGCTGGTTGATGTCCTATACTTTGCAATACATTATTTTAGATTGAGATATTATTTATTTATGAGGTGGAGTGAGAGGGGGGAGACCCCAGATAAGGTCTCTAATAGACTCGAACCAAGGACAGCTGTGCCTTTGACCCACATGCCATTTTCTATGTTTATTCACATTGACTGTGTCTGAAACTAAAGTTTGCCTGATTACCTGGAACATAGGTTTCACAAAAAAAAGAAACCAAAAAAATCTGTAAGAGAGTAGATGCCTTTTTGTCTTCACAGTACATATTTTGACAACTACAACCTTGAACTAAAAAGGTTCTTTTTCATGATCGCAGGACATTACAGTTTAAAGTTCTTTGTTATTACGGTTAGTTTTGCTCTTTCAGCTAGTTTTGTGTTGGTTATAATTGTTGGTTTTTATGACCCCCCTCCCCCCCGTTTCCCCCTTTGTGTTCATGCTGTGTTATTTATGACACCCTCTTTATGTTTCTCCAGTATATAGCCCTTTATTAACTGTGACATTACTCTGTCAGACTTGTGTTAAGAAAATTTTTGTCAGACTTATTGATAGATTATAGTCATAGAATCTATAGACTTGTAGGTTTATTAAATACCAAGTACCATGGATCACCTTAAATACACCTTTTAAAAATAGTTGCCTAATGCGGAAGAAAACATTTCCTGTAAATGAATGTTTCAAAAACATAGCGATAAGGGAGCAGCATCTTGGTTCCTCACAGACACGACGTTAGGATCAGCCCAATCCCAGGGCTCCAATTTATAAATAAAAAACCTGCATGGAGACATTAAGCACTCTTCTACTGAGGAAAAAGCCATAAAAGAAAGAACTGTGGAATCAGTTCAAGTTGGTAAACTTCTCAGATTCTGTTTTATACAATTAAATATTGCATCAGTGATTCACAATGAGGCTCAACCTTTAAACATTTCAAAGTTCATGCAGTAAACCTTTGAATGAGAAGCTTTTATTGTGACATTTTTCCTTACTTTCTATCACTAAGTGTCAAATTTGATCAATTTCAGTGTTTTTCTGAATGTGCAATATTCCCAATGTTTTCAGTTTATTGAAGTAAAAGCTAATATAAGGATTTTGAGTATTAATCATCTTTTCAGATTCACTGCAACTACTTCGAATGCAACTGAACAATGCTGTAGCTCTCTTTCATGCTGGCTTTTGAGCAAGTGTCCCTTTTAAGTGTCTTAAATCCTTTATGTAATATGACTATTGCATTATGTGTATTAGAAACTGGGGGCATCTCTGAAAATTAGATGCTTTGATATGTAGATTTCTCTTTCAGGAGCTTAAGTTTAAATTTTTTACATGACTAATAAAAGCTCTCAAATGAGTTATTGTGGCTGATCCTTTTTTAACCAGGTGAACAGTCGGATGGCTGTAATTTTCAAATGTTAGAGTGGAATTTAAACAGTCTGTGACAATACAAGTTAATTTCGTTGCAAACGAAGCAGAACTTCATCATAATGCAAAAATAAAACAAGGTACATGTTGGAGAGAGAGTTGAAACCCTAGAATTTCGGTCAACAGTGGAGTCGATTGTAAGAGGAAAAGATGACAACTGAGTTCAGGAAAATATAAAAGCCTGGTGGTCCTGTGAAGACCACAGCAGCGAATAATCAAAGAACTCTTTTCATGGAAAAAGGATTGAAAAAAACATTTCTGAACACCTTGATAAATGAAGGACTCCTCAGGAGGCAGGACCATTTTTTACCTAGATCTTCTTTAAAAGGACTGTGTGCAAACAAAAGATTTCAGTTTAAAAAAGATTCAAGGCATTTTTAAAGTTTTATGTTAATGTGTGATAATGTTTAAACACCTTTAAGTGTTACCATCTGTCAAACTGCAGTGTATATATATATATATATATAGAGAGAGAGAGAGAGATTTAATTTCATTACAGATAATTTGTGTTTATTCCTTAAGTAAACCCTTTTTCTGACCAACTTTTCCATGATGCACAACCATCAGTTTTTTAGGTTGTTTTTCAAGAAATTTTGCTCAAATCTTCTTTTCAAAATAACTCTAAAACATCTGGGTGTAGATTTTGAGTATTTCTAATGATAATAAAGGAACCAGATGAACCTTCTGAGGTGTTCACAGCATCTAACAGATCTTGTCTTGGTTTGCCCATTTGTTGAAGCAAACCATCCCCACAGCATGATGCTGTTAGCACAGAGCTTCTTCTTGGTATTGAAGGGCTTAGGCTCCTAGTTTCCTTTCGCACATTTCATTTTCATGTAGGCCAAGTTTAATATTTTCTTTTATGAACAATAAACCCTGTTCCACATGTTTGCTGTGTCACTTTCTACACAGCTTATAACAAACTGCCAACATAACTTGTCAAGACTCTCTGTCAGAAAGTGAATTCTTCCTTAAAGGTCAGACTTGTGAAGTGTAAAAGTAACCGTTGTCCTGGTAATATATTCTTGCGCCTCAGCTGTGGATCTCTATAGCTTTATCAGTTTTCATGGATCTCTTGGTTGCTTCTGTGATTAATGCTTTCTTTACCCAGCTTGTCAGGTAATGTGGATATTTGCCAACAACAGGGTCTATTTTTATGATTAGATGACTCCTAAAGGCTTCAGTGGATTTAATTTAGGAGTATGAAAACAACGTTTCATTCAGCACATTGCTCAAATTTACTGTTCCATAAATCCATATTTGTCTTTCCATCCCATACTTGTTCACAGCATATCACAAAAAACAAGAATGAATGTAGCTTGTGGTTTTACAAAGGATATTGTAGAAATGTTAGACTGGTATGAATCTGTGAAAAAAAAAAAAAGTAAAACAGGACAGTTTGCTGCACAAATTGTGCCTCGAACTGACTTTCACTGATGGTTTACTAGAGAGCTCTCACCATAATGTTTAATTATCTGTTTGTGTCTAACTTTCACCCTAAACTATTCGGTTCACCCCTTGCCCCTAAGAGGGACCTTAGAAATGATGTTTTACCTCATTAGAATCAGGCTTTGATCCTCATGAGGACTACAGCTACTGACAAGGTCAAAGATTATACAAGTGAAAGTTCCTAATTAGGTAACAAAAACAAGGACACCCAATCACTCCTGCAGCCGTAGCGTTTAGTTCTTCAGACTACACTGCAGCAAGCAGCTGATTAGCATGCTAAGCAGGAAGAAGAAATGCAATACGACGCATGTTGTAGTTTAGCCTCTATCTGCCGTTCTGTCTGAGGCCAAGAGTTCAGTTCATATTCAGGAATCATATTACTGTTGTTCTCTTGTAGCTCATTCGCCTGCATCCCTTATGTTCCCCTCATGAAATTGCCCTGGGATCACCCTCGCCCTCAGTCAGCTGTTTACCTCGTTACGCTTGCTATGGATGAGGTCGATTCAGCAGCATCATTTATTTAGGATTGATGAAAAGTGGCCTAAACTGAGTGCGCATGTGTGTGTGTGTGTGTGTGTGTGTGTGTGTGAGAGAGAGAGATGTTGTGATGGAGGGAGATCGAGGCCTTTTCATGGGTCAGCAGCCAGTGTCGCCTCCGGCTAATTGTAGACTTAAAACACAAACTCTATCGTATAGACTTTGACTCCCAGACAAATAAACGCAGCATATCTCCTCATTTTCCCTTCCTCTGTTTTTTTTTTTTTTTTCTCCTTGAGACTGCTCTGCGCGGTCGCCATGGCAGCAGCAGATTGAGTGATTTTTCACTGCACGGATTGTTCAATTGTTATCTCTGTTTTGCTCTCTGGCTCTGTCTGCCTCTCCCTATTTTTTTCTCTGTCTCCATTCCTCCTCCGCTGTGTTGTTTCACGTGAATCTATTTCATTCCCTGTGTGGGTTACTGATCATCCCGCATGCTCACGCACACAGATGTGCACAGGCAGAACACAATGCCGCTCCTCGCTCTCGTTTTCACCGTTGCTCTGTCTCCTCCCTAGGGTCTCAAATTGCAGCTGGTGGTGTGAAGTCCTAACTCTTCCTGCTCAGCATGGCTACGTCTCTGTGGTGTATGGCAGTGGGTGTGCTCACTCTGGCTCAAGTCGCCCCCTCTGGTCAAGGTGAGTTTTATTACTGAAATATAATCCCTAAAATTAAAGCAATTGATAATGCCAGCGCATTGTTGTTGTTGTTTTTTATGAAGAGATGTGTAAGTTACAGTTTTCTTCTTTCAAGATATTTGAAAAACATTGAAATGCTGAGTCAGGCTTTGAATAACTGAAATTTCTCCCTGAAATCCCACATTTCTAACTATAAAACTACATTCTGTGTAATTTCTGGTTGAACTGACATTTTGGATGTGTTTGTAGAAAAAATTGTTTGACAAAAAAAAAAAAAAACTTTGGACAATGTTGACCTTTCTGTCTGTCAGTTAAAGTCTTCAAATAAAATGCTTCAGGTACATGGAGCGACTCGAACAGAACTTTTTTAGGTTATTTGCCCTTTTATAAATTAAACAGTTTTTTTTCACCTGTTTCGTCTTGTTACACAACATAGAATATAAAAGTGTACTCCAAGAGCCTCAGATTTGATCTATACTTCAACAGGAGCATCCAACGTGATATTTAAGAAAGAAGAAGCTATTATAAACCGTTATTATACATGGTTAGATGATTAATATAATTTCTGAAATACACGTGTACAGCTTGATAACTGTAATAAACATACAAGTAAATGTTATTTAAACCTCTTAATTTTTAAAGAAATGCTTTTTTAAAAAATATGCAACTGTTATAAAATATGCAAGTTTTTTTTTTTTTTTGTATAATTATCTATAATATTCATCTGTGGAGCTCAGCTGTAATAGAGCCACTAGTATTTATAATGAGTATTTAAAGAAATTTAAACAATAAAAAAGTAAAATAATTAATTTCCCCTCAGAGATCAGTAAAGTACTTTTAAAATAGAATTTGAATTATCTCTTAAAGTTGTAGTTTTTATTTTAAAGGAAAACATGTTTTTTATTTTTTATATTTTTCCTCCACTTTGTAACCATTATAAGTCCAGCAAACAGTTAATTTTAGTTCTTACTCTACACCAAGTATGTGGTGTTACTGGTACAGCTGCCACATTTAATGTTTAATATACATTTAGACTAAGTTGGAACTAATTGCTATACAGGCTTTTTATGTGAACCTTAATTATCCACCTCTCATAATTTATACCTAATCTCTGTTTAGCTTTTTTATTTTTAAGTGGCCGATCGTCAGCCCTCCTGTTTCTACCACTGTTTGTTACTGTGATTTTTTTTTCATATGAGTGAGGCTTGCTGTCTCTGTTTTCAACAGTGCTGAATCTTAGCAGATAAAGTCATACTAAAGCACTAATCAGGAGTGTGCAAATATAAGCTTGACTAAAGTAATTTTCTCAAACAGTTTTTTTTTGACACTTAAAATCAGATTTTATTTACCATGTCGTGAGAGGAAGAAGCTAAAAGTCTCAACTTTTTCATGTACAGTTGCTTCAGGTTTTACTTGTGATGGTTTTAACGACACGCTACTCAAAATGCTATAACAAGTGTAAATATTTGTAGTCTCTAAAATATATATTTACATGAACCTGTCAAATTAGTTAGTAAGTAATTTGATTCTTCTTAATTTTTGATAGAGTGATATAACTTTTGTCACCTTTAAACAGATATCATTTAATTCAGATGGTGGAAATGCATAAAGATGACTTTATTTCTAATGGGATTCAGGTTCAATATTTAAAGTGTTCCATGTATGTGATGGTCAGTAATTCAGCACCACGGACAGCTACACACTGCCAGCAGGAAGCCAACACACACAAGACATTGTAGACTTAATCTCTAGAGGCACACTCCCTGCCATGTGTGTGCGATACCTGAGCTGATGTGGAAAACTGAGTTAAGGTAGCGGTAATGGGATTTTCTCCCAGCATGTTAAGATTCTCTTTACTCAGAGCAACATGTTAAAATATGGCCCTCAAAGTCAAGAAACTGACACATGCCAAGGTGTTTTCACGACCTCCTGACAGAATAGTACATCATACTGTCAAAGAACCTAAAGAGCAGAGCACAGCTCATTTAAGGCAGAGTCCAAAGTGCAGATACAGTCCATGTTTTTATATTCATCAAGGGCCTAATTTGGGAAGCAAACATAGATCTTCACAGTGTTTGAACGAAGCATTCTGAGTAAATTATCTTAACATCCGCAGGAGAATCATTAGAGTGTATCAATATTCCCAGGTATGCTAATTATTACTGATAAAATCACAACAGATAATTAAAGGCAACACGCTTAATTTCTCATGCAAATGTCTCTGTGAGCTGTTTTTTTTTTCCATTCTCAGTAGATCTCTTCTAAAGCATGCACCACAGAATTCAGTCTGAAAAAAAATAAAGCCGAACAGATGGAGCAAAAGAAATGCAATAATAAACTGAAATAAATACTCACAACACTAGTTAGAAAACATTTTTGGCTAAAAGGAAAATGTCCTTTTTAGTTTTCTGTAACTCTTACAGTCTACAATTTCCACTGAAATACTGTACACAGAAACTGAAGGTGTCCTCTGTGACACAAGGTACAATCAGCATAGAGTGACTCACTCTGTGCCAACTCCAGTTATTAATTACCTTAAAGCTTGGATTGGCCCTGATTTCTTGGATGAGGAT
>JAUZNJ010039491.1:0-10711 GCA_034780135.1 Jordanella pulchra | reverse complement strand
TAGGAAAAACTCTAATCCCCCTGATTGCCATATGTTGGACGTTATTTGTGCCTCTCCAAGAGTTTGTGACAGATGCAGCAAAAGTGAGAGAGTGTGTGTTTCTCGGAGAGCACTGGAACAAACAAAGGTAGGCCTGTGAGCCCCTTCCACTGACGACCTGTGGAAAATTCCCTGGTCAGCACCGTGCCAAGGCGCCTGGCCTTATGAGGCGGGACTCCAGAGGAATGCCAGAGGCAGACGTGATTGGGAGAGCCAACATTTATCCAAGGCCAGAGAGGGTATGGGGGGGTGTTGATCAGTGTTCAACTGCCAGGTTTTACTTTGCAGCTCACTTTGGCAAGAACAAAATGGAAATAGATTTAAACTACATTAGTGGTAACATCTGGCATTTGACTGCAGAAAGGAAAGGTAAGAAAGATGCAGATGTAACTTGGAGTATATGCTAACTGATGCCCGAGTTGTCCCAGCTCAGTGTTCCCACGCATTAACACTTAGGTAGGCTCTGATAGCAAAAACAACAGAACCAGACAACATGTATTGGTTTCTGAATAGCATCTGGTAGAAGATTCTCTGGCTCCCTGCTGTGTGGGCTGTCTTCTGTGGTTCAAGCAAAAATAATAAACCAGTCTAATTATCTCCAAAAGTTCCCTGGAAGTAACTCAAGTTCCGTAGTTACAGAAACAGTGACACGGTCCTTCTTGTTTTTGTTGGATGTAAAGCAGATTAGACTTGTTGTGTTGGCTTCCAGTTTTCTTAATCTGATTAGGGATTGTGCTCTTGTTTTTATGCTGAAAGATTTTTCTGCAATGAATAATGTCTTGCTGTCTTTTTGCTTGTGCCTAATCTTGGGTGTGTTTTGGTTAAACATACTGTGTGACTAGGTTTCCTCTCAATTGTTCTCTTAGTTTAGTTGCACAAAGGTCAGTTTCATAAACTTTATTCGAGTTTATCTGGTAATTCATTTCATTCAGTCTATCATAGTTCACTAAGTAAACATTTGATCAGTTGGGCACAAGTAGTATGTTCCTACATGGCCCATGAGCAATAGTTTGGTTTGTCTCAAATATCATTACTATATACATGTATGTATGTACATATTTTGGACTGCTGTTATATTAGACCTCCATCTAAAAGATGTTTTTTTTTCTAAAATGGTAATGCCATAATCAGGGGTGCAGGTAAGTTGCACAGTGGACATAGTGACAAATGGGAAACCTGTGTCCGTTCTTGAGAAACTACCTGAGGGTTGAAACTGATCTGTTCTCTTTACCTTACATCAACATGGCCCTATTTTAGCCACCTGTCCTCAAGCCATTCACCTGGATCCCTGGCCTCAAGGCGTCATTCTAGACCAGGTGTCCTCTTCCACCAACTGCCCCTCTGTTGAAGCATGTTTGACCCATAGGAGTTTGTCAAAATATTCAGCCCCACCTGCACTGCAGGCCGGCAATTCCTGCTGATGGCTGGGAGTCACGGCACAGTGACTGAGAACGTCAAGGTACGGAACTGCTACAACTTTCAGCTCAGCTAATGAGGATGAATTATTGCCATGAATGGACATTTATAATGAATAATTATTGCAGCACAAGGGTGGCAAAGTGATTAGGGAGGCCTCAATTCAATCATGTTTGACGGCAAAGTTCCCATTGTGTTGGAAATGAACCTACCTCTGCAGAGACCCCAGCGGAGGTTAGTGAACCACTTTCAATCAGGCCCAGGAGCCGGCCCTCTGCATCTGGTCCTGCTTTGAACACCCTCCAGACTCCTTCAACCCACCTAACAATCGTTTGCTTTAGTTCAACCTTAGTAAAGCCCCAGAAGAGGGCTAAGAAAAGCTGTTAGGTGTGCTTTAAACAGGGAGCGTTTGGAAGCAACACATGCTCAGATATGTAAACAAACACACACCTTCACAATAGAGAAGGAATAAGGTCAGCTCTGCATTGCCTCTTCCCTTGTAGACATTCCTGCAGCACCTGCACTCACTTAATATCTTGGCAAGAGTGGAGAAAAAGAAAAGCTCCTCTGCTCAACGCCTGTCATGTTTGTTCACTGAAGGAAACAAGTTTGGTTTTAATTAGAATCCAGGCTAAGAGCTGAGGTAATTCCCACAATGTATGTTTAGCTTTTCTTTTTTTTTTTTTTCTAAATCTTTTATCCTCATTGTAGTTTTATGTACTTTCAAGCACAGCTGAACTTGACTCACATTCCAAAGAGGAAAAAAAGGACAAATCCTAGAATGTGTTAATGATTCCACGTTTAAAATGAAAACACAGAGAGTTGGCAGAAATGGTGTGAAGACAAACTTGGAGGGTCAGGGCATCAAGCCTGTTGTGCGAGCACTTATATCCATAACCCACATGCTGGAATCTGACTCTGGTGTTTTTCCTTTTAATGCATGGATGAGATATTGTCCTAAAGGGGTACAAAAATATCAACCCCCTCTTTGCAGCCATGCATCCACCCAGCTTTTCCACACCTGTATTCCAGCTGTAGCTCTGAGCAGCTCATGAAACTTCCCACCAAATTATTCAGACAAAACTTCCACATCTGCTGTGGGGTGACACCATCTACTTTACACACACAAAGTCAGTCTGTTTAAGCTTTGCTTAGAGTCGTTGCTACATATTCACTTATTTATCTAAGGGATTATTTAGACAAAGCCCAAACCTTAAGTTTTCATTTAACTTCTGAAATAATTAGAAATGATGTATCTATCTGCTACCCAGTGGGGTTTTTTGAGTGGCAGCTAAAGATTTTTTTATTGAGTGCATCAGATTTAAAACAGATATGAGAATACAATTATTGTTATTTACAATTAATGAAGCACAACCCATCTGATACAATGGTCTGTGGACAAATGATAACAATGTTTGTCCAGAGTTCTCAGCACCAACAAAGCAAACTAAAACCTTTTACCAAATGTCAAGCACAGAAGAGGAAGGGTGAGGATTGGGGTTTATTTTGCAGCACTGGGATCTGGAGCAGCTTGCAATCTTTGACTCAACCAAGTCCTCAGCTTACATATGTTTCATTTTTCTGATGGGTGAATCTTATGGAAAGTTATTAAAATTATATCTGAAAAAAACAATAGTGAATTAAATTCAATAAAAAAAATCCTTATAGAAGTCAAACAAAATAAAAGCATTAAAGTTTTTTTTATATCTTGTAATAATTTAATGCAGAAAAGCTGCAATATACTAAAGTCATACTTCATCACACCTTCATCACCGTGGAATTGGAAACGTGTGCTTGAGACAGTGTTGCAGTTTTGATTTGTCGACCTGTCAATATCTGAATGAATCTTGGGCTTGCAATTCTTCTTGGTGTATTTTTGATGGAGCCTCGGATGACTTGAGCACATGCTGAGCCTTTCAGATGGGCTTTTATGTTTTATTTGCACCAGCAGGGGATGGAATGGAGCCTGCTTGGTCTCCCTCCACCCAAGCCCTCTGCAGACCTATTAGAAGTGATCTGCTGTCCAGAGATTAGACGCCACAGAGCTGATTTACTATTCAGAGGTTATTCATTGCCAGTGAATCAAAAAAAGAAAACCAACAAAAAAATCCAACACAATGGAATTCTGGTGATGGAAAAACAGACTTTGCCAGAATTTTTACAGTAAGTAGGACTTGTCTGAACTGATGGAAAAAAGAAAAACAACCAGAACAGACGACTCATCTGTCTGATTCTTCGGCCTGATTTCTCATTTCTTTGATCAGGGTTCAGCCTGGCTCAAAAAGAGAGACAGCAGTAATATGGTTTGGTTTCAAGCATGCAGATATTTTCCTGGCTAATGATGCAAAAATCAAGGTCAAAAAGAGACTTGAGCCTCATTAGTATGATAATGTTTCAGCTTTGTTCTTATGAACAATGTTGTTTTGCAATATGTGGTCATAAAAAAGGTTAAAATGCAGAAACCCAAAAGCTATTTTATCCATTTTTAGATTAATTGATCTTGGTTGTTTTCTTAAGTCACAGGTGGTTCTTGTAAAAGGTCACAATCCACAGAAAAACATACAGTTGAACCATTTTTAACCCCTTTCATACTGAAATCTCTAAATATCGAGTTTAGATAGAACCGTTTGACAGGCTGCTTAAGACTTAAGACAGGTTCACCCACCAATACGACAGCAGCCTTAGATATAAATCCAGCGCACCAATGTTTGGAACAAATCCTACTCATTTAGTAGAACGGACCTGTCAAAGTCTGAACCTAACTGAGAAACCTGAGCAAGACAGAGAAATTCATGTTCGTGGATGCTCTACATCCAATTGGACTGAGCTTGAGCTGTTCTTGTTTTAGAAAAACTTAGAAAAACTCTCAGTCTTTTGAAGGACGGAGAGACAAACTCCAAAAAAGACCTACAACTGTAACTGGAGTCAAAGGTTGTTTACAAAGTGTTGACTCCTGGGGAAGGAACACAAAAACACATCTTGTGTTTCTGATGTTTATTTAAAAAACAGAATATTGAAGGCCAACTTTCTTTTTCCTAAAACTGAAAAAAAAATCCATTAACCTTTATGGTTTTAATTAGACTAAAAATCGTACATCTTATGGGCTATGAACATTTACTGGAGTTCTTGAGAATCTGCAATGTCAAATACTGAGTCCATGTCACTAAAAGTGATGTATAATGTCTTTGAATCAACATTTTGTTCCTGCTTTATTTTGTTAAATAGTATATTTTTTAATTAACTACATCTTTTCTTTAAATGTTCACCTAAATTACTGTTAAATTTTGCAAGGACTAGGTTTATAAGTGGTCATACCTCCCTCTGCGAACACAATGCACACAGGCTGCTTATTTTCTGCATCAATGTCATATTTGTAACCTGTCCAACACATATACTGCTTCTGCAATGATGTAATAATAACGTCAGGTCGGAAAAACCTTAAAAATGGGTTAAACGCCCAGCTGTAAAAGACTTTCTCAGAGTGTAATAATGATGTCATGCTGTCTGTGTTTGTTTTGCTTAAATAAAGCAATGATTTTAATTTCTACCTGTTTGCAAATGATATGATGTGATTGGAGACACTCAGTCTCTGCAGGATCTCTGTTCTTATTCTCCTTAACTACTGCAGAAATGTAAATGCCAGATGAACTGAGGTGTTGGCAGGACATCGCTCATCACTGAAGGACAGGGATGTTATACCCATTTCCTATCACCTGAGTGAACTCTGTAATAATAAATTGAAAATGCACATTGAAATCTTGGAACACACACAGGCTGCGAAACAAAATATTATAAAAAAACCCAAAACACAGCACAAACCTGTGTATCCAGAGTCTGTTGGGTGGCCTTTTTACGCGGGGGGTGGCCCACGTTAGGAGTGTTGATTGTGTACGATGTGAGTATCAATTGTAACGCCTCTTGGCGAAAATGTGGCATGCATCCTGGGACACAGAAGGTGAGCTGGATACTGGCCCATGTCAACGTGCCGCCTGCTCCAGCTGGGGTTGTGTCAGGATCTCCTGGGCGGTGCAGAACAGGCCCGTCTTTGTCCAACAGGAGCTGCGTGTGGTTCACTATCTTAAGAGAGTCATAATCACATTGGTGATTGGGGTGTTAACAGGCCTCAACAGCTGTCGGAGAGCAGTGGCTCATGGGAAACCATGACCAACCACTGGTTGGTTACAGTATGTGTTAATCTTTGAAAACATAGAAGGCACATGTGTGTTTATTGCCGTGTGTCTCAATTTCTTACTGCATCTAGACTGGGTAGAAATGTGTAAACTAACCATTTTCCTTGTGCTTTTCTCCAAAGGAGCTTAGACATTTTATTCATTTTTAAAGATGCCGATTGTCAAGGTTTTCTGAAGGTCTTTTAATGTTTGTTTGTTTTTTTATTTGTTGAATTTCCATCCATGTCCAGGGAAGTCCTTATGGCTTGGAGGTTTGAAGCCTTAAAACCTGCTACTGATGCCCAGGACTGTACCTCACATTTTAAACTCTTACTTACAGAGTGTTCATTTAGTTAATACTACTCATTAATTTTTCAAAACTGCCTCCTTTAAATGTTTTGTTGGGATTTTATTTGACAGCAAGCTGTATGACTTAGTAGTTGAACAGAAATTAAAAATTGGGTACATATTTGTAGCTCTGAGTCTCTGTAGAACTAGAATTATATCAACAAGTTTTCCCTCAAACCAGGCATAACAAGCCCAAGGCCTGAAGACTGTATCTGACTGGTATGTATTTTTATCTTGCCACTCAGCATGTTATAGAGCTAACACCAACCAAAACAGAGCTAATAGAAAGCACTGAATCAGATGTTGCGATGAATAGTATAGCTTACTGCGTAATTTGCTAAATATGTTTAACCAGCAATTCAATGACTTTGAAGAGCTTAAATTAACCTAGAAATGTAGTTATTGTTAATGTAAAAAGAGATGCAGTCTAATCAAGTCAATATGGATGGATATAGAATAGAATAGAATAGAATAGAATAGAATAGAATAGAATGGAGCAGAAGTACTTTATTCACCCCAGCAGGGAAATTATTTTGCAGTTGCGGCAAACAGACGAGACACAATTGTCTGCAGGTCCTGCACAGTATTTAACATTCACCCGTAATATTAAAAGCCCAAACCCTCCTTCCAACTGTTTGTATCTTTTAAGAGTTTGTGATATATAATGCCGCTGCAGGAGGAAATATTCTCTGTGACAAGTAGAACAAGACGGCCCGTAGAGTTCTAAACCCTGCCTTACATTATAAATGTGATTTAGGCCAATACTTTGACTAATAGACAAATTTACTTTGATACAGACTCTTCCTCTGAAGCTCTAGCTGTTTAGAGTTCCTGTAGTGAACCTACTCTTTAGCCGTTTACAGCGATTAACAGATTTGCATACAAGGTTCCTATGTATGTAGGTTCATCTGTCATTTAACCTTTTAAAGTTGATATCATCCTAAATTATTTGGAGGAGGCAAGCCATTTGAGAGGAGTGAACTGACCATGAAAATGATTGTTTCTAAAAAGATTTAGCAGCACCAGCATGGAGGGTGACGAGGTTGATAACTCACAAAGGTTATGCAATCAGATCCACGATCAGGAAAACCTCAACAACTAACTTGGAACATCACCAAAATACTCCACGTTCAATTATTAGTCTTGCTGTTAATCTTCCCTCTTTTCCTGCCAAAATCCCAAAAATCTCATTGTATCCGTTGTAGAATATGATGACAATAAACAACACCGACTTTTAATCATTCAACATCTAACCTTACACAGGTACCAAAAGTTTGCAAGTAGGCTTGATACAGCGGGTTAAATAAGTATTGAACACGAGACCATTTTTCTCAGTAAATATATTTCTAAAAGTGTTATTGTCATGACATTTTCCCCAGATGATGGCAACAATCCATGCAATACACACATACAAAAAAATCAAGCCATAGATGTCCAAAAATTAAGTTATTCAATTCAACTCAGTTATACTTTATTGATCCCCAAAGGGAAATTCAGTTATGTGTAATAATATGGAATGGCATAGGGAAAAAGTATTAAATATGTAAAGAAAGGCAGGTGCAAAAAGGCAAGGAAAGTCAACACACCAAAAAAAAAATCTCTCAGTAATTACAAAGCAGTCCTGCCCCCTGTCAATGCAAATTAATAACAGCTGGTTCAATCGCAAACGATGGCCTATAAAATGGTGTCTCTGGTGTCACACAAGAAAAATCCAATGATAGGTAAAAGTAAAGAGCTTTCTCAAGACCTTTGTAACCTTATTGTTGCAAATCATAATAATGACATTAGTTACAAAGGTCTTTCTAAATTCTTGAATGTTCCAGTAAGCTCTGTTGGGGCCATAATCTGTAAGTGGAAAGAACTTCTTTTCACCGTAAACTTACCACGACCAGGTGCTCCTCACAAGATTTCTTACAGAGGAGTGAAAAGACTTATCAGAAGAATTGTCCAAGAGCCAAATACCACATGTGGAGAGCTTCAGAAATTAGCAGGTACAATTGTTTCAAAGAAAACAAAAAGTAATGCACTCAACCACCATGGAGACTTGACCAAAGCGGTTTACACTACATACAGTCCTTCATGCACATGGTGGCATGCTACATTGTAGCTGGGGCTGACTGACAGAAGCAAGGCTGCTGTACACTGGTACCACCGGGCCCTCTGACCACCATCAGTAGGCAATGCAGTGAAGTGTCTTGCCCAAGTACACAACACTGAAATCGGAGCCGGGGCTTGAACTGCCAACCTTTGGATTGCAGGGCTCCTGCATCCGACACCAAATCTCCTGCCAGGATGATAAAGATGAAATATAGGTGGACATTTCAGCAAGACAATGACCCCAAACACACAGCCAAGTAAACTCTCAATTGGTTTCAAAGAAAGAAAATAAAGCTGCTACAATATTACCTGGCTTGAATCCAATAAAAATATAAATGGAAAGCACTAAAGATCAGAGTTCATAGAAAAGCCCCATGAAACCTTCAAGATTTGAATACTGTTTGTATGGAAGAATGGGCTAAAATCCCACCTGAGCAATGCATGCGTCTAATTTCTCCACACAGAAGGCATCTGGAAGCTGTCATTTCCAACAAAGGCTTTTGTACAAAGTATCAAATACATTTCAGTAAGTGTTTTCAATACTTTTTCCCTGTGCCATTCTGCATCATTACACATAACTTAATTTATGCACATCTATGGTTTGATTTCATTGTTCTTGTGGATTGCATGGATTGTTATCAACATTTGGTGAAAATGTCATGTCAGTAGCACCTCTAGAATATATTTCCAGAGAAAAATGGTGGCGTGTTCAATACTTATTTTACCTATTCTTGATGTATTTTTAATCATATATTTTTTAGGAGGAAATATCTACCAAAAGTGTTAACTTTGGAGAGGAAATGTAAAAAAAATAACAATGCAAAAAGAATTTTGAGCTTTCAAAAGGGATTTTTAAGATCTTTTGAAAAGCGATCCAAAAATAGCTAAGGACCAGTGATTATGACCTGAGTTGGGGTACTGCCCATCCATGCTCTGATTCATTGGGGTCAGCCCTTCAGAGCAAATATCAGGTTCTCACTTTGTTGTCTTCAGCACCTGTTTTTACATTCAAAGGACTGGACAGGACCTGATGCATGCATATAGGAGGGGGTTTATCCTAAAAAGACCCAGTAATAGATGATAATGAGAGCGAGATCTTTGCTGTGATGTC
Source organism: Jordanella pulchra (assembly GCA_034780135.1). Classification (NCBI taxonomy): domain Eukaryota; kingdom Metazoa; phylum Chordata; class Actinopteri; order Cyprinodontiformes; family Cyprinodontidae; genus Jordanella; species Jordanella pulchra. The sequence goes on along the minus strand of JAUZNJ010039491.1, from coordinate 1,531 downwards.
ACAGAAGTGATATAGCCCATGCCAGGCTGTTTCCAGGTTTGCTGTGGAGGCAACACAGGCTTGGTGGTCCAGCAGTGTTTACCCCTAAAGCTGCATGAGCAGGCTTGTTTAAACAAAGTGGGTGCCTTCCCTCAGCCCCGTGAACGTCATCAGGGCCGCCGAGTGTTGATGTGGCCTTTTTCTGGAGCAACCCTTAACAGAGAGAGCAAGAGAGAGATTTTGGCAGCTGAGAAAATCCAACCGCAGCAGCTCTTTGTCTCTGTTGCTGGAACAGATAGATATGGGCCAAAAAAAGATGGTGGAGCTGCATCAAAAATCCTCCTGGCAGGCTTGCCTCGATTTTGGACTTGGGGATGAGTCCTTCTGCCAAGGATTCAGCGTTCTTCCTCCCCGCAGCTTCCGAACGCCCTCTGCATTTCCTGTAGATTCATCACCTGCTGCCTACTTCCTGCGAGTAAACCTAACTGAAACTTAGCTACACTCTGCAGTTTATGAATAACTCATCTAGACAAACCTAAAACAACACTACACAACTTTTGACAGAAGTAGTAGTTTAGTTTGAGATATGTATCAAATAATTTTTTAAGGTGAAAATAAGACTTAATTAAACTAAAATTTATTGTTAGAAAACATAAGGATTTTCATTATAGTTTACTATGGAATGCTATATTTGCTTAAAAACGTTGTTATAATAAGCCATTTAAGATATATTTAAACATATATGTTGAAATTATCAACTGCACACAGTAGATCAGTGGATAAGATTAGCCCAAAGTGCCCTAGGTCTCTGGATTCTGTTGGGCTGTCGTGGTTACAGGCCTATAATGATCCTGGAGAGTGCCCCTGGACTGGAAGACTGTGGTGGTGGTCCCCATTTACAAGAAGGTAGATCGGAGTGTATTTGAGTTTCACAATTCTGAGCCTCCCAGGAAACGCCTATGCCAGGGTTCCAGAGGCAGGAGTCTGGTCGGTGTTGTGATGCTAGGTCGCACTTTTTTCAAGTTTAACTTCTGCAGGGTTTCTCTCTGTCATTGGTTATGTTCATGGCATTTATGGACAAAATTTCTGGGCAGAGCCAAGGGATTGGGTCCACCAAGACCTATTGAGGCAGTTTGCAGCCAATTGTGGAGGAGCTAGGATGGAGATCAGCTCCTCCAATCCCGAGGCCATAGTGCTTGACTGGAAAAGGTACCTTGGCTTCCTCAGTTCGGAGAATACCTGCTGTATCAAGGTGAAGGAGTTCAAGTATCTTTGAGTTCTGTTCATAAATGAGGGGAGAATGGGCAGAAGATTGACAGATGGATCGATGTAGCTGTGTCGTGATCCGTCTGTCTTAGTTTTGTTTTTGAAGCTTCCTGTTGTCATCCTGTTTTCTCTGTGCCCACCATCCGCCGGATGGTGGACCCCCGTCGGCGAGGTCGCGGCTGGCAGTGCCTCGTCGACTGGGAGGGTTGCGGTCCGGAGGACCGCACCTGGGTTCCTGGCTCATATTTCCTCGATCCGTCCTTGATCGAGGATTATGAGAAGTCCG
>JAUZNJ010039490.1:0-10712 GCA_034780135.1 Jordanella pulchra | reverse complement strand
ACACAATAAAATGGAAATTAATTATTTAAAAATCATACATTGTATTTTTCTGGATTTTCGTTTTAGATTCCATCACTGACAGTTGAAGAGAACCTATGATAAAAATTACAGTCTTCTGCATGCTTTGCAAGTGTGAAAACCTGAAAAATCAACAGTGTATCGAATACTTGTTCTCCCCACTGTATACAGTCAGTCAGCAGTAAATCAACTGATTTCATATGCAGTAAAATGAAAAATAGTTAGATTCATCTCAATTAATTAAATCCAATCCAACTATATAATTAAATTCAGATCCAATAACATCCATTCCTTTTCAATCCTGACTTTAATACACTTTATTATCGGGTTCTATTGTTAAATACAATTGAATAAAAACCCATTCAATGAAAAATACTTTACTGAAACGAAGGAACAAAAATGCCATTTTATCTATTAGAGGGGTTTCTTCCAATAGTTGTTGTAGATGTTAATGGCTTGAAAGATCTTGAGTAACAGCTTATCTTATAGCAGCTATGCAGGAGCATTTGGCTCTGCTGTTCTTGTGACAGTCTGATGAAGAGGATAATCACAGGTTGTCAATAATGTTCTTCGTTTTATGAACAATGTTTCTTTGTAAAATCATATAAAGAGTCTCTGAAGGAATTCCCAGAACAGAGTCTTCTTGATTAGCTTGTTAGGCTTCTTTAAATAATTTATTCTGGTATTGCTACTTTAACAGAAGATGGCAAAAGAGATTAGCCCTGTTAGGTAGTCTTGCTGGCTTGGCTAAGAAAAGATTACACTCTTCGCAACAGACTTATATGCAGCATCTTATTGCAAACACAGAAAGATCTAAGATTCCCGAAGAAGTACAGTAAGTTCTGTTCCTTTTTGTAGATGGCGTCATCATTGCATCTTCCATCAGAATAGAACAAAACATGGAAGTATATTTCTACATCACATCCACTTCTCCTGCAATATTCTTCCTGCTTCTACTGAAAACATAATTCATCTTCTTTGCCTTATTCACATTAAGAATCAGATAAAGGGGCTCACTAGCTCCCTGTACTCAGCTTCTTTTCCATCACTGATGCATCCAACAACTGCAGATGACTGAAGTCCGTCTGCTGCTGGAAGTCAGAGATGTACACAGTAAAGATGAATGGTGCTCACGAATGGTGCTCCTGTGCCGCTAACTACCTGATTAGACACTTGGCCGTTCAGTCTTACAAACTGTAATTTGTTTGTGAGGTAGTTTTTGACCCAGGGGATATTTAAGGCCTTTTGAAGTTTCTGACAAAGCAAATCAGACTGAATTTGGTTTAATTCACAAAGGAGAAATCAAAGAACATGATTTTCACAGTGCTGTCTTCCTTGTAAGTTTTTTGAAGCAGATCTATGACTGCATATTCAAGTGATGATGGTGGAGGGGAATGAATACTTTGGTATTCACCTGGACAACAGACTTGCGATGCAACTGTTAAGTCATCTACAAGAAGGGACAGACTATAAGGAAACTTAGGTTCATTGTTTACAGTGTTTGCTTCTATACATCTCTTGTGGAGAGTCTTGTGTCTGTGGCTTAAAACACTTAAAACACTCAACATGTTGATAAAGATCTGATCTAGGAACTCCTCTGGAACCTCTGGAGATGATTTCACAATAGAGAATTATTTATAAAGGGAAAAAGATTATGTACAACAGCAAGCATCCTCTTCAGATGACTGTTAAACAGCAACAGAGTGTCTTCAGTCAAAGTCTTCTCCAGGACAGACCACTACAGAAGATCCTTCCTCCCTACAGCTGTCAACACCTACAAAAAGAGTTGTTGTAGATATTGATAGCTTTAGGGTGTAGATGTTAGAAGCTAAAGCTGCTCCAGGTGAGGGAGCTTCTACCAGCTTGTGTTTCTTTACAGGGGACAAACCATATGCAATGAAATTCATTAAGTGATTTTAGCCTATCTATAAGGGAGCATTGGACTGCGGCTATGCAGCTAAAGGTCTTCTAAGAAACCCAGAGTTAAAGACCCAGAGGGGCAGTTTGTGAGATTTGAACCAGGCAACTTGTAAGGAATGTAAGTGCTTTACTCTAACCTGCAGTTCTTTATACATGAAAATAACCAAAAACCACAGATCATGTTGAACTTACAGATGGTCTGAATGACTGTTGTTTACTGTTGGTTTCTGAGGGGCCTTTCACCCAATGTGTGATGAGGTTGGCCACACCCACCTTCAGACTGCCAGTATCCTGTTAAAGAAAGTGGATGAAATATGTTAATTTTGATTACATAGAGTTTTGTTTAACTGCAATTATAGTGTTTAGGTAGCATGGCAAACAAATACAAGTTATTAAAAATGTGCTTGCATCCTTCTTTTATCTGGTTTAGATTTAAACCTGTGATAATCAGTGAAATATTTGTTGGTTTTGAAAAGTAACTGTTTCAGATTTCTTACATATTTTCATTATTGTTTTCTTATGGTTTTAAGTCTCTAATAAGATGCAGGAGAACGTTTTATAATGAACAGTTTGCTGCAGTTTGGGGATCCTAGCTGTTGTAAAATAAATTTCCACTTTATGTACAGAAAAGTATCTTTGCTCCTACTACATGTAAACATGTTATACATTTAACTGTTTGTCAGCAACAATCTGTGAGTATTTTTTTACCTTGGACGGGACCCCTTTTTTTGTATTCCAGGCCTCACCAGCCTCATACAGATTCTTTTTGGTGGCAACAACCTCTGGAGAGTTGGGTAGATCAGTAAGAGATGTCCTCACTGCACGGGGCTCCAGGGAGTTCTTTTGAAAGATAAACCTGTTTTAGTTTTTATATATTGACCTCTTATTATTTCTTAGCATTTATCAGATACTGTTAAAAAGGCTAATGATTGCAAAAAACACAATCTGTATATAATTTATGGAGTCAGTGTGACAATGAGATCCAAAGAATTCAAATGTTAAGATATACATTGAATGGAAAATAAAAAGCTGACTTTAAGTGCTTTAAAGATGTGTGGGATGCTAACCTCCACAGCATGAGTGTACTGCTCCATCTTGTCATCAATTTTCGTCAGAAGTAGGAGAGGCTGGGTCTTCTTGAAGCTGTTACTAAAGTAAGCACAACATGAGGCTGCAGTCTGTTAAATCGAAAGTTACACGTTGGGGATAAAATGAGACATTTTTGTGTCAACAGTGGCATGAGATGCAGGGGTTTGCCCTGCAGTCAAAGAGTTGGCGGTTCAAGCCCCGGCTCTGGCTTTCAGTGTCGTTGTGTCCTTGGCCAAGACACCTCACCGCCTACTGATGGTGGTCAGAGGGCCCGGTGGCGCCAGTGTACGGCAGCCTCGCTTCTGTCAGTGAGCCCCAGGGCAGCTGTGGTTACAATGTAGTTTGCCACCATCAGTGTGACTGAATGCAGCGTCAAGTGCTTTGGTCAAGTCTCCTGACTTGAAAAAGCGCTATATAAGTACAGGCCATTTACCATTAATTTTTCACTGAATTCCCATGATATACGTAACACATAAGAGCTGTCTATGCGGTACGGTGTCTACACCGCATCCTGCATCCAGTCCCTGCATCATGGAAGTAGCCTAGAGCCTTGTTGTCGTCCTTCTTCCCCTCCTGCATGACCTCCAGGACCAACAAATTAAAGGTCATTTTCTTTCATGGGATGCCCAACCCTCCCTGCCCTACTAATCCCCCCATAACCTCAGAAACTATGCACATTACTGCTGTATTACATCTTTGTACTACAAGTTTTTTTTACTTAAAAATATTTCCATGGATTGCATATTATTGCAAACTTACATCTATTGCATCTAACTGGCCAAAATATAGCATGGCTTATTCTTAAGTATCGTGTGTTTTTATGTTTAAACCCTGCTTGGAGTCATTATCTGCTTTTGATAGAAAGCCCTTCTATTGTGCTGCATGTTCTATATCACTATAGAGTCAGACTGAATTTGATTCCCCTGTAAAAATTCCACATTTATGGTGAATTGACTACAGAAAGTATGAAATATTAAACCTGGCTCAGACAATAAAATATTTTTTTTTGCTTGAGAAAGTAAAAAATGAAAATGATTGTCAAATATGGACAAACATAAGCCAACTGTAAAAGAGAAAGAGTCGATCACATCTCATTGTGAATCAAATGTCAGGACCGGTGACATATTCAGCCCAGGTCATTCAGAGAGTCTCAGAAGTTGTTTTGACCCTACGGACCATGAGAACTTAAATCTGGATGTGAGCCTCAAACCAAGAGAGATGGCAAAGATAAGGAAAAGGACTGGGATGTGACAGCAGGAGCTGTTGGGTTGGATGCTGAGTTTATCCTGATTTTCTTCACTGAAATAGTAATTTAGACTGTTTGCAAGTCAAACTGCCTGTTGTCAGTTGCATGTATGAATATTAAAGAAGATTCATTGGAAGTTGCTGCACAGCAAATTAATGATGGATGACAAAGCATCAAACATTGTGAATTAGAAATAAAGAGTCTGAACTGCAGGGTGTGACGTCAAATTATTCAACTTGAGCAGCAAAGATTTTATCTCAGCAATTTCTTATAAGTCTTTTATTAAAATAAAGGCTGTTTAAGGCCTAAACACACTGAAGAACTCACCAAACATTAAAATCTAGTATTCTAATTGAATTAAAAGGGGGCGTGGCCAAGACTCCCCTAAACTACATGATGGTATTTATTTGTTGCTGTTATTTAGAAGTAATATTTATTCAACAATATATTACTGGATAAAAGATTTTTATTTGCACCTACATCTTTGGTTTAGCAATTCAACTTTACAAAATTACCCAAAGTAGATATTCTTTGATGTACTAGTTTACATTGCAACTCTTTCTTCACATTTTCTTGTTGTTTCTGCAAATGACAGGATTCAAATACAGATTTTAATAAGTGATTATATATCACTGTCTTTAGAAAAATATCAAGTGTGAGGCTGATTTCTCAAAGACCAAGTCAAACGAGGTGTTATTTATATGAGCCTATAAACCCTCACAGAGGCATCGTTTTTCCTAATAGTTCCTTAGAGCTGATAATTTCCTGCAGGAGACTGACTGGAGCCGCTATTCTTCATCTGAAACCAGACAAAAATCCCTGACATCTGAACAGAGTTAGGAAGAGCTATGAATCAAAACCTGGGAGTATGATAACCTGAGTAATGTGTGGAGGTCTCCTTTGACCCTCTTCCTCATGTTGTCATGTCTGTATTAACTACAGACAACAAGAGTTAACCATCAGCTTTAAAGCTATTTGGACTTATGGTTGTTAAGAGTGAAAAGAAACAGTCATCCATCTGTAGTCAAACTTTATCGAAAAAGATTTGTTTTTTTCTTACCCAAGTTAAGTTGATTAAAAGTGATTAATAATTTCCTTACAACTTATTTCTGTTTAACACTAGGGCTGCTAACAATCGTTAAGAAATGATGCAGCTGAAGACGAACATGTCGTTCCATCAGGGGCTGCATTTAGAAACATAGAAATATTTTATAAAAATATTGCTCAGTTTAGTGAAAACTGCTTTCAGCTTCACTGACCTAGCAATATTTTTCTGTTTGGACGTCCAAACCTTCTGGAATGTGGGCCAAAACGTTTAATTTGAAAAAAAATGATATTTAAATACACTGAATCTGAGGCATTAAAAGGTGGTGCTTTTAAAAAAAAGGTGTAAAATGGAAAAATCTCTTAGAACCATAAAACCAAGGCGAGTCTTTGCTCAAAAATACTTTAGAACTAGATGGGTTTATTAAAGAGTGCTCAAGACTGCTTACAAGTAAGAATCATTTGAAGTTTTTGGTTTGATATTTAGGTTCAGGTTATACCTATTAGTTTTACAGCAACTCACAATAAAAAATCAAACCCATTTGAGGGCTTGGCACTGAATGCAAAAACTTCAAACAGTGGTTAAACCCCAAACTTAAATAAAGTGAAATAAAATAAATCAATTCATGAATGTTTTAACAATATTCTTTTTTAGATAAAAGTGAAATGATTCCCTTTCTAAGGCATCCATTTTTAAAGTGATCTGAACGCTTTGGCCACATTTGTACCATTGTTCAGTTGTGAGTCTTGGTTACATAAACTAAGGGCCACAAATGAACCTTAGACAGCAATAAAAATATCAATTACCTTTTCTTTAGTGAACGGTTCAGGGAATTGGTTCTCTCTGCAATCTGAAAAAGAAGAAAGGTTTAAAATTAACTTCATAAAAAGTTCTCTGACTCAAAATGCCATTTATATTTTTCCACTTCTTTGAAGCAATTAAAGAATAACGATTATAGATTTTAAAAATGTATATATGCTGTTGTTCAGTCCAGGATTTTGAAGTAGATTTCAGGATAGCAGCTAGGAGAGGATGAACTTGGCTTGGCTTTGGTTGAGGTAACGGCTAACAACCTTCTTAGCTGCAGTAAACTGTTTTTTTATATCATCCACCTCATCATCCAGTGTAGCAGAAAACAAAACAAATTAATAAACACTGGAACACTGAGTTCTCAGTGCTTCTTTTCAACTGATATTGAATATTTACTGGAATCTCAGTGGAGGTAGAGCAGACTAGTGAGCAACTGATCCACCCAGAGGACTCAAGCTAACAATAACTCCTGTGTTTTTTAGCTGAAAAGGAGGACACCAAATTTAAATGTTGTGTCTTTCAATGATGGACTGGAAACATGAAACATTTAGGATGAAGCAAAAAAAAAAACTGAAAAATGTTTTTGTTGTTTTATTTTCTCCTGCCAAATAATTTAGCTTCTTAAAGGCCTAAACTTGACAAAACTGCACATAACCAAAAAAAAAAAAAAACTGCTGAAAAATATATTTGGAAAAACCAGAGGGTGTGGAAAAATCAGCTTCTATTTTAAATATTAAAACAATCAGGAACAAGCAAAGCTTTGACTGAGATACATGAGAATGATGCAGGTTTTCCTGCCATTTATTTTATTCATCCTGTATGGAGGGAAATTTGTTTCATTGTTGTTGTAAACAAAGAACATGTAAACATAACTAGAAATTTAAAAATAGTGCTATCCAAAAAGAAACTTCAAAAAACATTTTAACCACAAAAAGATTTTGAGAGTAACTTTTCTGTATTCCAAGATTATTTAATTAATTTATTTATTTGTTTGTTTATCGTTCTACATTCTTTTCATTTATCGTGTTTTACTACATCATTTAAAACATCTCTCCAAAAAGTTCTACTGGCCTTATTGTAAAACTATTTCCAATTTAGTGTTGGACACTGATTCTTTTTTTTTTTTAGGTTTTTAGATTTTTGTCATGATGTTTTTTTTGTACATTCAGACAGTCCACTCAGAAGAGGGTGGAGTGCCTGAAAACTGTACTCGAGTAGGAATATTATTACCTCAACACATTATTAATAAATTTAAAGCACTGCTAAAATACTGTTTGATCATCACATCTGATTAAATAAAAATGGTTGTTATAAGGGGAAACAAAGCTAACTTTACGAAGTGCATTCTTTTCAAACTGCGTTCTACAGATTAATTATCTTCAGCCCAGTAGAAACTGGCGTTTGACCAATAAAAATGTTTCTGCTGACATCCATGCAGAGCGGAAGAAATGAGTCCTCACTCCTCATTCCTGAGGAAAGGAAGACAAAGTGATCTGAGAAATGTGATAAAAAATACGCACGTCGTAAAACTCAGTATGGAAAAAAAATAAATATGAAATAATGAGGATAAAAATAAAAAGAATCAATTGAAACAGAAAATCTGAGAAAAAGCAGTTACTTCCAAAACTGTTTTTATGATTATTAATATTTACTATTATTATTTAAAGTTTCATTTGGATTGCATTGTTTTTAAGTTTCCATTTACAAAATGTGTTTGTTTGCAACAAAGTTGGAATAAATTCACTCCATACTTTTGTAGCTTCCAAGATATATAGAAATCTCCCTGTATCACACATTTCTATCAATGAAATCCTAAAGGTTTGTGTGAATAAACCTGAAAGTTTCCCCATTTATCAGCGAATCCATTTTCTCTCTTGTGACATCTGTGTTTTCTTTTTCTCCAAATGATGGTGGGAAAATGTGCAGCACACGCATGCAGCATGTTACACACATCTGTTCATAGAACCTTACTGTTGACAAAGACAACATCATGTGGTGTTAAGGTGCAGCCAGGTCATGCCAGCTTTACAAAGTCACACAAACGCACATGCAAACTTACAATAGCAACATTACTGAAACCGCCAGCTGTGAAAAACATATACAGTTCCAGGTTAGCTTGTACATTCTTTTATTCAATGTTCATTAGATTTTGTGTCATTGAAATCTGTTACATGCTAAATATTAACCTAATATGAAGTTTCTGTGTTGTTGTTAAGATCCAGAATAATTTGAGCAAATGGTTGCCTGTGGGATTGGATTAAATATTTCTGCATTTGTGTCTTTTATTTACCAAAACAGTAGTTTGATGTTGTTCTAACATGGGTTTAAATAGTTATCTATAAAAATTAACAGCATAAAAAACAAAGGATTCAATAAACATTGTTTTTGTTTCTTCATCTCTTATGCAGTTGCATCATTTCAGCTTTTTTCTCTCATCCTACAGATAACTGAATGTTTTTCACTAGTTTGTTTTCAGATTCTAATTGAACAAGCAGTCTGAAAAACAGGATGATAAGTTAGAAATTAAATGTACAACTGTTTCTAAAATCATATAAGCTCTTTTATGAGATTCTGATTTTGCAGCTGCATTTAGTTTACAGATGATGATGAATCAAAGTGGAAAAGAAAGTCTTTAAATGTTTATCGATAAATGTTGCAAGATTCAGCAACTACATAAACCTGTCATGTTAGACAGATGCTGGATATAATCTACTGGAAGCTGTTAGGAAGTTATGAGGGTTTTTTCTGATACCTTGGGTGTTGAAACTTTGGGAGTAATAGGACTGAACACCTCCTCTCCATCTGCACTGGATGTACTCAGGCTCTTCATCCTTTCTGCTGCCTCCATTCTCCTCTTCTCCATATCTTCCCTCATCTTTCTTCTTTCCTCCTGCATAGAAAAACAAACACTTTATTACACTATATAACAGTTGTTCAGTAAAGATAGGAAGTTGTTTTAGATGTGCATGTAGACATTTATGTATACACAGAATCACAGTCATCTTTATTTCTGTCCCAATGAACAAATAATCTTTCTAAAAAAACTCATTTCCAGTGGGGCATAAATGAAGATCATTTTAATCATATATGTGACTCTTTTTTATAAATGATATGTTAAAGAAACAAGCAGCTTATACTTTACAGACAATGATTCAGTCCTGGTTATTCAGGCTGTTAGGTGTTCATGACGGTAATAACAGGGAGGAAGTGCGCCGTTTCATTGACGGTAAAACTTGAAACAGTTTGTGTGCAGAAAGTCTCTACAAAGTCTGGATGGAAATTTGCAGACAAAAAAGCAAGCAAAGCTACTTTTGGACCTCATAAAAACACAATCCAAACTAAATAAAGTCAATCAAGTGTCATGATTCTGATTAAGTTCATTAAATTACTTATTTTTTAAGGAACAATCAGATCAATAACAACTAAACTGTACTTTTTTGCATGGGTTGTTCTAATGGGGGCCAACAGAGAAAATCCCCCCTGCAGGACAACCCCACCCCCTTCCTACATCCTCTGGGTTAAATACATACACTGCAGTGAAATATAAGAATGTTAATTTTTCTTGAATTTAGTGTATTTTACCTTGATTTGAGCAGATAGACAATTTACCAATAAGATTATTTCACATTTAGCAGCAAAAATACTGGTACCTTTTTTCAAGTGCATAATATCTAATTATCTTATTTTAAGCTAAAAAATGATCATTATCATTATTATCCATCCATAGATAATCTTATTTACTTGCTTGAAATAACGACAAATACACTTATTTAAAGAAATGTGTTCTTATTTAGAGCTGTTTTTGCAACGTAAAGCTAAATTAATTTCTTATAATAATGATAAGCACAGACAGAACAGACTGGAACCAATTTATTTAGAAATTATAGTCAGCTTTAAGCTCCTAGCGTACTAAGAAAGGACCTCCGTTTTGATCTGGTTTTGGCTAATTAAAAGACTTTACTCTTGGTTGAATGATTTCTTGCTTGGCTCTTCTCCTTTACTGGAGTTCAAATACCTAATACAGCTTTTTGTTATTCAACCCTCCTTTGATAAATACCTTGGTATCCACCTGAATAATAAACTAGTCTGGAGGGATAATCCTGGTGCTCTGGCACCATGAAAGATGGCTGCTCTTTGCTGAAGCAGCAGTTAAGCAGGAAAGAAAAAGTCAATAGAAAGTCCAGTTTGTTCAGGGATGTCCAGGAAGTGGGACAGAGATGGGCGGCAGAAAAAATATATTCACTCTTAGAAAATGTCTCCCAGTCTTTGTACAAAGTTGTTACTGAACGGGAAACAAAAACAATTCTGCCACCTTAATATGCAAGAAGGATTATCATGGAGCTTTCCTCGCAGCAGCTGTTTGTCCTTTCTAACCATCAATGCTCCAAACAAGCTTTCAAGGTGTTTTTACACCCATGACATGATTTGTACAGGTTTTCTTTTTTTCTGTAAATGGTTCTTTTTTCAAGCATGGTTAGATATGTACATTCTGTGGCTCATCAGCTGCCATGTAGTCAGTTTAATCTGTGTTTCTACTCAGTAGTTATTTTTGGAAAAATTCTGTTGGTACCTGTTTGGTTCTGT
>JAUZNJ010039489.1:0-10712 GCA_034780135.1 Jordanella pulchra | reverse complement strand
TGAACCCCAGTCTTCCTCAGCAGATGGCCGCTCACACTAAGCCTGGTTCTGCTGGAGGTTTCTTCCTGTTAAAAGGAAGTTTTCCTCTCTGATGAATTAATGTCTCAATGTAATCAGCTGGTTTTCTTAGATAGAAACCTTTTAACTAATCTGACTGCGTGATTTGATTGAATTGTCTTTGTAAAGAGTCTTTAGATGACATCTGTTGTGATTTGGTGCTATAGAAATAAACTGAATTGAATTCTGTTACTAAACTATGCTGCAGAAATTTTTATTACATAATGTGGTTTACAGCCTCTTCTGTTGAGCTATGATGGAGACCATGGGGCTCATTGGGACCTTCATCCTTCCTTAACTCTGTTCCTCGTCCACAGATGATTCCTCTGACCTTCTGCATGGTGTTTACGCTCTGACAGAAACCGTGGGACCTTGTATGGACGGATGTTCACCTTCATCCATTCAACCCGTAGAAACATTAGTGGATTAGTGGGAACCTCAGCTTAATTTGGAGCTTTATGGTGAAAGCGGTATTTTTTTTATCAGTCTGATTTTTACTTTCCGTATTTTTCCTGCACTGTGTGTGTAAAACGCTTAGAGGAAATATTCATTTATCATCAGTGTGGCTTGAGGCTGAAACGCTGAAAACATGCAGCACTGATGATGTATGAGTCCGTTAAACCAACATCTCTTGCCTGTGATGTTGACTCTTCCAAGCAGTTTTACCTAAATAGATCTTCAGTCAGGATATCGTTATGATGTTCATTCTCTACATAACAGATTTGGAAAGTAAATGCGACACAAACCAAGGGGATGGTTCTTAACAGCGAGTTCTCTGTACTTTCATTTGGGACACTGAGTAATATTTTGATATGACTAAAGCCAGTTTCCTCTTGTATAAACATGTGCATGATGTAATGAGGTGATGATTTGGCAGGGTGGGAGTCTGGAGATGCATAAAAAGGTTCTGTTATTCTTCCTAGGGAAGCGAGGCTGGTTGGTAAACACTGCCACCTGTAACCTTAAGCAATTTCTCTGATCTGAGTAAGATTAGAATTTTTCTCCAAATCTGTTGTCCTGCCTCATAGTCATTTAATACAATCACTTCATGATGTATTGGTATTTAATATAAATACATCATGAAGTGTTAATTCAAGTGTTTGTTTCGAATGATCTCTTCTCAGGAATATTCTGGGAGAGAAAACTTAAAGGTGTAAACAGAGCTTTCCGCTAAAAGCCGTGAAGATCTTCTGGACGAACTGGAAGGAAAGGTGAGCGCTGACATGTTTATGTCTGATTTTTTGTTTTTTCCCTGCAGCAACTTTCCAAATTTCTTGCTGAGTTGCTGCTCTTCTTCTTTGGTCTGTTTTTATCCTTTCAGTGTTTTGGAATCGCAGCGTTAAACTAAATCCAAAAAAACAACCAGCAGGTTCTATCTGTCCAAAACTTTATTAAAACTGTAAACTTCCAAATAAGGTGGGCAGCGTGGCCGGCTTGGGGTGGGGCTTGTAGCCGATTCGCTCATTGATGATCTCAGTCCTGGAAGCGGCTGTGGACGAGGCAGAAGCTCCGCCCCCCATCATATCAACACCAATCACAGAAGCTCCAGCTCCTGAACCCGCCTCCTCCCGCTGTCGTTTCCTGGCCTGGAGATAAAACAGACAGACACGTTGGTACTGGCGGACAGGTCCGGATCAGAACATGACGGGTCGGTGGAGACAAAAACCTCAAGCTCCTTTTTAACGCTCTCAAATTCCTCTGTGTCGTCAATTTTCAGCTCCAAACGGGTCGGTTTCCTCCTCAGCATCTTCCCACCGATTGGTTTCCACTGAAATAAATGAACAGATCAGGCTGATCAGTCGAACGAAGATCATTAATGTTTCCTCAAATCAATGTCAGCTGGAAAAATCCTTTTAAGTTCAGATGATTTAAGCTTCTGCAGCCACTAGGTGTCACTGCTGAGCAGTTGGTCAGGACTGATGGTAGCAAAGGATCCTTTAAAAGCAGTCAGTCACACCGGGATTCAGGCTGCAACTGAAATTTATATCAGTCTGCCTGCTGTTATTGAATCTATTAGTAAACTGGTCATTAAAAAGGTATTTAAAGGAATTTCTTCCAGAATTTGCAGCAGATGAAGCCAAAACATCTGGATGTTTACAGACATTAAACTGTTTTCATCTTTGATGGTAAATGTTTATATTTTGACCTGTTTTGTTTTAATATCTTCACTGGGTTATTAATTCAACCTGTTCCTCTGCCGACACCACAGGTTCCCACCCTTTACAGCTTCTGACAAGCAAACTGGTAACTAGTTTACAAACTACTGGTTGAGTAAACAAACATTTATACAAAATCAATGAACAAGATTTAATATGCCAACAAGAGAAACAGAAGGACACATCAGCAGGCCGACATCTGTGGGGGGGTCTACCAGTATGTTTTCATTGATTCATCACTGCATGCAGCAGCCATGCCTCCAGAACACATAACGTTCATGTATTGCTGCTCCATCCCTCATTAACGTTTTGATTAATTTCATAATTATTTGTTTCTATATATGCATCATTGTGTAATTTTATCATGTAAATATAGAAAAAAAAAAGATATATTGGCTGCAAGAATCAACCCTGAAAACTCAGCTGTACATGTCAAGGTCCAACTGATGTCAAAATAATCACATCAGCCTCCTTTTTTTACCACATTCAACAATAAACACATAAACCTAAAAATGTTTTCCCATCAATTGTCTGTTCAATTCGTTGCCTGACAGAGTTCTGGGATGTCTGGCCTGGGAAGCTTTGCCAAAGACTCTCCACTATTTCCAAGTTATCTTCAAATGTTCTTCATAGTTTAATGTTTTAGCCTTATTGTTTATTTCTTCCTACACCGTTTTTGTGCTACGTGTAGGTCTTTCTACAATAAGCTCGTTGTTTAGACTGTTGTCAATGTGGCTGAAGCTACAAATTCAGCAGTGTTAAAAAAGACCACTGGTTCTATAAAAACCTGGGTTCAATCGGAACCAATATCATCCTGCTCTTCTATTTGCGGTGTTTTTGATCAGGCAACGCTGTGGACACCTTAGCCCTAAATACGGACTGACTCCGGTTCGCTCGAACCATCGCTGACCCGTTGCTTTGGCTGGTTTCTCTGATACCCTAAGAGGATGAAATGAGTTAAACCCTCAGTCTGGGAGCCTCGCGCTCCCTCTATCATCACACTCACCTGCTTTTTAACCGACAGGTTAGCCGCTCTCTCAGCTTTCAGCGGATACACAAACCGGAAGAAGAACATCTGACCCGGAAACCGGTTCTACATCCGGACGACGGGTTCAGAGACGCTATAGCTGCGTTTTCCTCCAGCGGTGAGTTTTACAAACAAACAAACAAACAAACAATTTCAACAAAAACAGCGGACGATTGTCTGTTATCAGCGCACGTGCAAAATGTCGAGGTTTCAACAGATAAAACTAAATTCGTGTAAACAGAAAGTTCAGGGTGCGCGCCTATACGAGGAACACGCTAAAAGCTTCGCCTTCAAAATAAGAGACGATGTTGTTAAACAGGTCCGGAGCTCATTACTTTGTAAACAAGATGAATTTCCACGGGATTTAAAGACAAAATGATGCTCAACAGAATCGAAGGCCTTGTAAAATCAAAAAAAGAAAAACCAAAATAAACCAATTTTAATTAATTAAATTCACTGCAATCAATTAAGTCAAAAACTATACCAATGTTATTGTGAATTGATCTTCAGTTTAAAACACCTGATTTAGCTTTAATGATCATATATGAAATTCCTTTTTGTCTGGTCACAATTTAGCTGGTAAATATTTTATGCCAGTAATGTGTTGGGGACTTTATCTTTACCTGGTTTAGGGATGAGAACAGTCGAACTTTCATAGTTGGGATCAATATTCGTTCTCATTAATGCATCTACTAAGGCATTGAGTAATAATTTTCTTATATTGATCCAAAAAAAAATTAAAAATTAACTGTAAGACCATCTGATCCTGCAGATTCTTTTGATGCCATTTTTGTTACAGCAGCATCCAAGATGTTTACAATCCAAATAAAGTTTAGAATAAAGAGTAAAAAGCTCCTTCTCTGTCTTTTCAGAATCTTTGCATTAAAAAAGCAAACAAAAAAATAAAAAAAACAGATGAAATAGTTATTAATTTGTCTTTTTTTGTTGAGGTTTTTGCTGAATTCTCTTATTTTAAACTTCAGAAATACCCATCTATTTATGTCTCCTAGAATTGAATCATTAGTTTCTCCTTCATTAATCACATTTCTAATTCGAACATAATAGTCTTTAATATTCTAAAAGTTTAGCTTTAAACTTCCAGTATCAATTCATTTTATCATTTCCTAACAGCAGGTTCCCCTCAGGTCTGTAAGCAAAGACGAGCTTTTGATGTTACAAGTTTTGAAACGTGATTTAAAATAAAATCACTTCCAGGCAATATTCAATCCTAGATTTACAACCTGCATGAGGTTGAAACCATGTAAAACCTTGGAGCACTGGGTTTATTCTTCTCCAGATATCCTTCATATTGCTTGTGACCATAAAGTCATTCATTATCCTATTATACTGAGGTCTTCCTGATCTTGAACGCACCGATCTAACCACTCATCAGGAGTCATATTCTAATCACCTCCCATCAAAATATAATCAGTTGGATACTGAGCTTAAACTTAGAAATCACTTTTATTATTATATTATTTGTTTATTATTTATTAATATTATTATATCTCCCAACATTATTCTGTTTTAATTCTCATTATTATACAGATAACTATTGGACAAAATAATCCACAATCACCTGTTTTCTGCACAGCTGTGAGCGATGACTTTCATTATCAGTTGTGTATGTGATGATTTCTGCTGGAGATTTATTGAAAAGCAAAGTAACTCCTCCGGCTCTGTAGTTGAACCCACTGATTTATCTGAAAGGAAGTGTCCACATCTGAACAATGAGTCTCTTTGCAAAATAAAAATACAGCCTTTCTTTTAACAAGTTGTTTTAAACCCCTAATGTTTAGTGAACTAAAAGGAATTTAAACACTTAACATAAGGTCAAAAGTTTTTTTTATCTTTTTTGAACAGTCAAAGAATCTCACCAACTAGAAAAGGGAGAAAGAAAAGCAATTTCTGAATGAGCTCCGTCAGCTTTGGAAGGTTTCCCACTCTGTGAAAAGTCATCTACTCATTAATTTCAACTCGTCCACCTTCAATGTATCCATGGGGAACCCGTAAAAAAAAACATGTTTTCCTGCTTCCCTCGCTCCAGCAATCAAATATACAGAAACTGTAAATGAGAAATAACTAACTTTATTCTGAAGGCAGCTATTAGACCGGATACCGTAATAGTACATGTATTTGCGCACATTGAAACGGCTCGTGTGGTGAAAGGAAGGGAAGGCCTCGCGTTAGATGGTTTAAATGAATAAAAACTAAGAGCCGAATCTTCATTCAAACTGAGTCTGGATTCTGATTTCAGCAGAACTTTCACTGGATCCAAGTTCCAGGTCAGAACCACAGGTTTTCTGGTTTAATTGAAATTTAATCAGTTCCGGTTTACGGTCTGCTCAGCCGGTACTGGAGCTTAGTTTTACCAAACAGTAAAGGCGCTGAAACGAGAATATAAAGTTGGATCAGAACCAGAACATTCTTGGTTGTCTTTCTCTGATCCCCAGAAGGTTCTGTGGCTCAATGAGCAGCAAACACTTCCAATGAATCCAGAACCTTTAGTCCAGAATCAGAACTTTAATATCTCCAGTTGGGTTAAATAAGACAGACTAAGGTTCTGTTTAGGTCCAGTTTTCCAGCTGATCTGGACTGTGAAGCTTTCACCAGAACCGCTGCTTGTTTCCTTCAGAGTCAATAAATTAGATCCATGAGGTTTTACTGTCTTTAGGAATGAAGCTTCTCCAGAATAAAGCAGGACGGTCAATTAAAACCGGACCAGAGGTTTCTGATGCTGTAGATCTGAGGTTTCTTACTGGTTAAACTGGAGTTTGTCCCTGAGCCCAGTGTGTTCCTGTGTTTACAGCTGCTGAGGCCTCCTTCCTCCTGCGGTGAACTTCTTCAGTGATTTACAGAAACAAGGTTAGTGATCCACGCAGGAGGAACCAGAGAATTACACGACTAATTTCTCTACGCCGTGTAAAAATGTGTTTCAAACCAGTCCAGGTTTTTCCTGGTAAATATGGTTTTAATGTTTTAGTCGTCATAAAAACCAGAACACGTTAGAAAATGATGTTTCAAACTTTATGACGTAATAATAATAATACATTTTATTTAAAAGCGTCTTTCTGGACACTCACTTTACAGAGAAAAAATAAAAATACAAAGGATTGCTGTTAATTCAAAAATGTACACATGAACATATAAATGTTTGTTGAAAATGTGAATAAATTGAAGATGTGCATTTGTTCCTGGTTGTCATTTCATACATACTTGACATCAGATGTTTATCTGTTGGAAGAAAGATTTCTACGTTTTTATTACAAGTCACAATGTAGCAACCATGGAAAAAAACTCATACGAGTTAGAACTTTTCAGGGGGCATAAAAAGGCTGATCTACATGGTCCAAGAACCAAGAAGAAGTTAAAAGGCTTCAGGAAGGCCTGAAAATAGCAGCTGCTTCTTTTCTAAGAGGAAACGAGGAGTGAAGGCTGGAAGTAAACTCGCTGCACAAGACTCCACTGCTGAAGGAGGGGTATGCTAAAGCTAATGAGCTACAGGGAGGACGATCTGGTCAGAGGTGAACTCTTTGGACCACATTAAGGACGCCATGTTCTCATTTCCTGGGGTTCAGATGTTAGCTAACCGTTGGCATTTCGTTTGTCTTTGGTTCTTGAATCTTAGTGTGTTGAATTCAGACTAATACGGACCCAGATGATCCCGTTTGTTTTAGTTTGGGAACTGGTCTATCTCCACGTTACGGGGATGAAAGGTCACGTGTTTGTCCAGATGTGGCATATCTGTGGTCTGATCCATAGATGGCTCTGACCGTCTGTTGGTTCTTATTGATCGGACCTAGCGAGATCTGACCGGATCCTTCCTCAGATGGGTTCTGTTGCTATGGTGATCAATTGTTTACTAATAAACTCTTCTTCTCCTCTTCCTGCAGAGCAGGAGTTTCACCCACTAGGAGCAGAACGGATTAAAAATGTCGGATGACGAGGAAATGGCTCCGGCCATGAAGAAGAGTCGTGTTTTCTACGGCAGCCTGGAGGAGAAGGAGCGTGAGCGCCTCACCCTGGAGATAGGGAGCCATGCAGTTACAGGAAGTGATGCGTTGAAGGCGGGCATCAAGGCAGGGAACATCAACATCTCATCGGGTGAGTTTGAGCCACCTAGTGGTGGATAAAGGTCAGGACAGAAACGATCCGGACGGATGAGGTTGGGGCAGGAAATGAGGAGGGAAATGTTTTCGTGGTAAAATATATTTTTGGTGTCACTAAGCCGATCCGGGTCCGGATGATGAAACGTTTGGTTCCACCTGAGGTGACTGAGGCTACATCATTGAACTGGAGTAAAGTTACCCTCATTTACATTCTACAAACTCTGACCCATTGCTTGCAAGGCACCGTGTTTAAGTGGTGTGTCATCAGCATATAGTTTGATATGTGCTCTAGAACCACGGTCTGGAGAGCATGAGGGCGGTTCACCAACAGAGCCTTAAGGAACCGACAGTCGATCTGTTCTGCTCATGAGTTTGCCACAGTCTGTAAGATGGCAGAAGCTACTGGAGTAAAGCTACAGTTCAGAGGGGGGTCGACTCAGTTTCCACGTTTTCCTGCAGGAGAGACGATGGAGATGGAGGAACGGGTCAGCGAGCGGCAGCAGGAGGCGCTTGCCGAGTTTGAGCGGCGCCGGCGAGCCCGGCAGATCACCGTATCCACCGACGACGCGGAGGTGAAAGCGGGTCTCAGAGCGCTGGGAGAGCCAATCACGGTGTTCGGAGAGGGCCCAGCTGACCGCCGTGAGAGGTGGGAGGGGCAGATGGTTGTAGATCCTGTTCATCGATGTGTTTACTGTGCTGGGATTGGTTGACAGTCGGCCAATTAGAAGGCTCGTTTACCCACTATGGTTATTTTCAGGCTGAGAAGCGTTTTGTCCGTGGTCGGTCCGGACGCTCTGAAGAAGTCCAGGAAGGATGAGGAAAGAGGCAGGAGGTCCCATGATGAGGTCAGAAATGATACCACCACCCTGTAGTAACCTGTAGTACTAGTTAGTACTGTTTACTATCCTGTAGTTCTCTGCACTACAAACATTTACTGTTCAGAAATTTATTGTAAATCTCAGTTTTCTCTCTAACCAATCACAGTGCCACCAGACGTGGTACCATGAAGGCCCCGCCTCCTTGAGGAACGCTCGCCTGTGGTTGGCCAGATACTCTCTACCACGGTGCGTCATCAACACACTGACCAATCAGGACATTTTCTACCAGGATATTTGTATTTATTGCTTCATTAACATTAAGCAGTGTCTTTAAAATGCCTCCCAGCATGAAGTTAATTCATTGGCTGACTCTTACAACACTGTGCTGTGATTGGTTCCTCAGGGCGATGAGGCGTCTGGAAGCTGCACGTGCTCAGAAGGAGGTTCCTGAGGCGACAAAGACGGTCCGCCAACAGGAGCTGCACAAATCTCTGAGGGTGAGCTGGAACGGTTGAACTATGAACTCCTGTTGGACCGGATTCAGAACAGAACACGGATTTAGTCTAAAACATGGACTCTGGTTGCTGAGAAAACAGCAAACAGAACAGAGGAAGACAGTTATCCTGTTCTTCATTTCTGATTTATGCTCAGCCTAAACCAGGGGTCTCAGACTGGTTCCAGAAAGGACCGAGTGGCTGCTGGTTTTCTTTCCACCCAAGCAGCAGCAGCAGCCAGACTCCATTCATCTCATCAAGTCAGTCTAGTCTTTACCTGATGACTTGATGGGATGGATGGAGTCTGGTTGCTGCTGCTGGGTGGAAAGAAAACCAGCAGCCACTCGGACCTCTCTGGAACCAGTCTGAGACCCCTGGACTAAATAAAACCATCCCTGTGGCATTATGGGCTGAAATGGTCATTGGTGTCGCTCTAAGTCTGCGGTCTTCCCACTGTGAGACCGGGTCGAGGAGGCTGTTGATGGCGTCTTGTGACCAAGACAAACCTGCAGTAAATGTCTGACGGCGTCTCATACTGAGAACCATGACCTCACAGTCTGTAGCCACATTGACCGTTTGCTCGCCGTCGCTTCCTCCAATCATCCAAAGGCTAATTCTTACTTGAAGAAAAAAACAGAACCAAATTCTGGGTTTCCCCAGTTAAAACCAGCTAAATCCAGTTAAACAGCATCTTAACCCAGTTAAACTAAACTTCTTTCTTCAGCTGGAATCACTTTGAACAGGGAATATGCTCTGTAACCAGTTTGGTCCACATGAAACCAGTCAGAACCGGTTTAAACTGGCCCCTAAGACAGAGCTGAACAGCAGCTGATCCGAAACTCTTCTTCTGTTTCAGAATCTGAACAACTTCTGCAGTCAGATTGGAGATGATCGACCAATCAGCTTCTGCCACTTCAGTCCGGACTCCAAAATGTTGGCCACGGCGTCCTGGTAAGAAGCCGCTCCAACTCACTCACTTATTGTATCGAATGAAGCTAATCTTAGCATGCTAACCCCCTCAGGAGTGGTCTGTGTAAGCTGTGGTCCGTCCCTGACTGCACCCTGATCCGGACCCTCAGAGGTGGGCGGAGCTTCTCTCTTCCTGCTTCTGTTTACAGTGATGCTAACATCAGTTCACCAACACTAAACCAAACTACTGTCTCTCCTCTCTGATTGGTTAAAGGACACAACACCAACGTAGGATCCATCGTTTTTCGCCCGCAGGCCGGCGTCTCTATTGACCAATCAGACGTCAGCTTGGCCTCCTGTGCTGCTGATGGGACGGTGAAGCTGTGGAACCTGGAGAGGTAGGTGGGTGGGGCCTGATGGGGCTTGTTTCACCTAAAGGACCAATGAGAATGTGTTTCTGTGGTTGTCATAGTGACGAGCCAGTGGCGGACATCGAGGGTCACATTGATCGGGTTTCCCGGGTTTCCTGGCATCCCTCCGGAAGATTCCTGGGAACCACCTGGTAAGAGAAACCAGAACCCAGTCGGTCCTGGGTGCTATCGGGCTGAGCACTCGGTTCTGTCTGTGTACTACGTAGTACCTGTGCGTTCTCTGTAGTAACTCTGCGTTCTCTGTAGTAACTCTGCGTTCTCTGTAGTGACTCTGCGTACTCTGTAGTAACACTGCGTTCTCTGTAGTGACTCTGCGTACTCTGTAGTAACTCTGCGTTCTCTGTAGTGACTCTGCGTACTCTGTAGTAACTCTGCGTTCTCTGTAGTAGCTCTGCGTACTCTGTAGTAACTCTGCGTACTCTGTAATAACTGCAGTAACTCTGCGTTCTCTGTAGTGACTCTGCGTACTCTGTAGTAACTCTGCGTTCTCTGTAGTAGCTCTGCGTTCTCTGTAGTGACTCTGCGTTCTCTGTAGTGACTCTGCGTACTCTGTAAAACTCTGTGTACTCTGTAATAACTCTGCAGTAACTCTGTGTACTCTGTAGTAACTCGGCGTTCTCTGTAGTAACTCTGCAGTAACTCGGCGTTCTCTGTAGTAACTCTGCAGTAACTCGGCGTTCTCTGTAGTAACTCTGCAGTAACTCGGCGTTC
>JAUZNJ010039488.1:0-10712 GCA_034780135.1 Jordanella pulchra | reverse complement strand
CCATGTATGGAGGCCTTAGTCATCGACGCGGGCGACCCAGGTTCGAATCCGGCTTGTGGTCCTTTCCCGCATGTCTCCCCCCCTCTCTCATTCCCCTTTTCCTGTCAGCCTACTGTCAGAAAAACGAGCCACTAGTGCCGTAAAAAGCTAAAAAAAATAAATAAATAAATGAAAAGGAGGGGGGTTGTCCTTTTTACATTTGTTAAAGGGTTGAGCCAAATTTCACAATTCCTTGTGCCTCTGCTGAAGATCTAAGAAAGAAAATTAAAATTAATTATTCTTTGCCACAATGCATATTTACTTTTTTTACTTTTGTTCATTTCTTTTAATAGAAGGGGGGATTTGTTGTTTGGTGATAAATGTTTAAAACATGACCAGTTCCTTGCTGTCAATATCTGTGTAAACTCTTTTCGCCAATAGCAAAACAAAAGAACAGAGAGGGATCATTGCAGTCATTGCACAACCTCCTTCGATTATCCAGATTCCTGGTCCAACTCCTTTTCATGTTTTCTATAGTATTTATCTAAGGATTAAGATAACCTCAGAATCAGGATCATTCAGCCATCAGTGATGGATCATTGTCCTGTTGGAAGGTTCAGTTATGATTTTAGTGTCACAGTTCACCGTTATTTTTTTGTGTTTTTTTCCTATTCAGTTACAGCTCAAAGGTTCTCGGTGCATTCTGAAAAGAATCAGGCCCACAGCATTACAGATCTTCTGCTATGCTTGGTTGTTGGGATGAGTGGTTTTTCTGCTAATTGTTTATTTAAGCCCATTTGGAGTTTTAAACACCAAAGATCCATTTGTTGTTCCACCTAATCACAATTTAAGACTCAAATGAAAACCCCTGTAGCCATCTAGCAGAAGAAAGTTGTTATTTATTTTCTTTCATTTCCTTTCTGCTGCAGGTTTGGATCTATGACATGTGGAGATTGTTTTTATTTAATTAGCCAACCTGCCCCCCCCCCCAGTGAGTGTTGTTGCAACACGAGTTTGGATCATTATTTCAGTTTTAAATTAAACAGATCAGATGACAGATGAATATCTATTGCTTGTAGCCATTTCCTGCTTTAGTAGGGTAACACTCATCTGCATAAGTTGGATAACATGCACATTTTTAAAGAAATCTTCTCACCTTATTTGTCCCCTGAAAACAGGAAGTAGCGGATTGCTTCAAAAAAGTGCTTCAATGTATTTGATTCATTTCATGTAAAGTAGCAAGAAAACAGGACACCAGTAAATGAGAAAACAAGGTCGTTTTTCAAATGTACTTCAATTTAATGTGGCACTTTTTTTTTTTTTTTTACCTGAACCTCTGGCAAAAAGCTACATTTATTTCCAACTTTTTAATAATGCATTTAGATAAAGGGTGCTGACGTGAGAAAAAAAAAGCAGCCATTAAATAGTTTTTGCTTCAAGTTGGCATTCGAACTAAAGAATGTGAAAAAGTAAAAGGCTATTTTATGCTGGTCCACAGCTGCCTTATGGTAATGCGAGATCCTGAAAATATTTTTCAGGAAATGATCACATCGGGGAAATAAAGCAATTGATTTTTGGTGTGCAAATAAGATGTACTGTCAGGGAAAGGGGTTAAGAGTCAGCAGCTAACATGATGCATTTAGACAATGCATCTGTTCAAATGAAAAACCGAAGCCACAGGGATACTCTTCAGTAAACCGCTTAATAACTAAGTCCAATAATTTGAGTAAATAAGAGCTCATAAAGCTTAAAAGTTTAACAAATTTTAAGGTGTTTTGATCCGTTAACATGTTGCATGCAGCTTCTTCCAGGAACAGAGTCAGGAAGTAAACACTAGAACTGCTAACTGCAGCTACGACTGTTTGTTTCTGCAGATGAGCTTTCCGTGGATCAGCCGGTTGCTGTACTGAAAGCACCGAAGGTCTGGGGAGCCCTGCATGGTAGGATTTTATTTACCAATGCACCCGTTATCTCTGGGTCTCATATTCTGTACAGTGTGGATCACGACATTTCAAATTGCTTGCATTTTTGATTAACTTTAAGCGGAAATTGGTTCCTTTCTGTCTTTGTTCTTTTCTAAAGGGATTTGCGGCGCCCTGCTCAGGTGTTCAGAGGCTGGGACGCTCACGTCACTCTTAGCTATAGTTCAGGTTTAGTCGGATTGGATGGAGAACATCTTGTTTGCTTTTTCAAATCCTCACATGCACAAATGTTTTAAATAAAACCATCGATCTTAAACTCAAGCTCTTTGAGAGCCGTTGGCCAGTAGTTTTCCAGATGCATCCCTGGTCAAACACACCTAAATATATTTGGCTTAATTACCTCCGTTCCATCAAGTCCGACTGATCCACATGTCCCTGTTGAAGGAAATCCATCTTTCACCATTTAGATAATGTGTTCAGGATGATACATGGTGTTACTGTCCTGAAACACATGTGTTGCCCTGAAATGATCCAAGAGTCATCTTCCACATGTGTAGGTCCCATATATGGGTTTTCTACTTGCCACACGTCGATAAAGGACACGGCTTTAGAGTTCAAAGTTTACTCCTGTGTTCAAGAATATTATTTGATGTAATATCAGCCAAACATCTTTGGGTTTCTGGGTGGTGTTGAACTTTATTGGTAAGACATATGACTTTTGTTTTTTTTGAGGTCTGGAAACTTTCAGCCAGTTGGTCTATGAGGACGAGTATGGAGCTGTAAGTGAGACTGTAAATTTGTATCTCTTTGACTTTCCTAAAGTGTTTCCAAACGTTTTTTTGTTTTTAACCTTTTTTCCGCGCCCTGTTTCAGAAAAGCATCAATTTTACAACAATCAGTGACTTCCCAAGATTTGCTCATCGAGGCGTCTTGCTGGACACGTCGAGACATTTCCTTCCAATCAAAGTCATCCTGGCTAATCTGGTATATAAATCTTATTTAATTAATCTTATTTGAAATTATTTTTTGTGAACTTTTTTTTTTTTTTGCTTTACCCCATCACACAGGAAACCATGGCAATGAATAAATTCAACGTCTTCCACTGGCACATCGTCGATGATCCGTCTTTCCCTTACCTGAGCCAGACATTCCCAGAGCTGAGCCGAAAGGTCACAGAAAGGACTCTTTGTCTGTGCCGTCTCAAACCAGAATGTTTCCTCATTTTACTGTGTTTCTGACATAAATGTACCAATCATCATCTTCACAGGGCGCTTACCACCCATACACCCATGTGTACACACCTGCAGATGTGAAAATGGTGATTGAGTTTGCTCGCCTGAGAGGCATTCGGGTCGTCTCTGAGTTCGACACCCCAGGACACACGCAGTCTTGGGGTAAAGGTGGGTTCCAGCCATTGACATCCTGTTTAGATTTGGCTTCTCTGTTCTCCTTATGTCTGCTTCCATGGGTTTGCTTCTCAGGCCAACCTGACCTTCTTACGCCTTGTTACGCTGGCTCCAAGCCTTCCGGCACCTTTGGACCAGTAAACCCCATCTTGAACTCCACTTATGACTTCATGAAGAAGTTCTTCAAAGAGGTTAGCAACGTGTTTCCAGACGCCTACATTCACCTGGGAGGTGACGAGGTTGACTTCACATGCTGGTGAGGCGTCTGATATGTTTCAATGCGTCTTAAAGGCCAGACAGATGTTAGAGGCTGTTTTTGTTGTGTTTATAGGAAGTCCAACCCGGACATCCAGAAGTTCATGGAACAGCACGACTTTGGAACGGACTACAGCAAACTGGAGTCCTTCTATATCCAAAGGTGTGCATCTTATTTGTAATCTGTTTGTAATCTTTCTTCTGAAAATGATCTAATTTAATGTTGTTGTTGTTTTTTAACTGATAGACTTCTGGATATTGTCTCGACCACCAATAAAGGCTACATCATCTGGCAGGAAGTGTTTGACAATGGTGTTAAGGTATCCGTGTGTATTTCTTTTTTTTTTTTTTTTTTTATGTAGAGGTTGTTGGAAAAATATAGTAAAATGCCCTTTTAGTAATTGTTAATAAACATTATTGATTTTTACTCTTTGAATTAGGAAAAAAAAAGGTTTTTGAAACGCTTAAAAATGTATATATTTTTTATGTTGTTGTTTAGTACGATGGTAAAGAGGTTCAAACTTGCTGCCAAATACCTACAAGCCTTTCAGACACAAAAAGTCGTGCAAACCCAGTGATCCGTGATGCTTATCAGTTCTTTACTTGTTTGTTGGTATTATTTCTGTGTTTGCAGCACGTTTATAGATTTGCAGCCTGGTTGATTGTCTGTTAGCCTCATTCTCGGTTTGCAGCCCATTTATGTAGTGATTGGACCTCTTAGCCACCATAGTTTAAGGTTGTCCCACCCAATCCCAGGTAGTGCCTATCGGTCTTAATCACAACATTTTGACTATCAGGCGGAAGTGGATCAAAATATTGCATCCTATGCAAGGACAAACTGGAGGGTTTAGATTAATTTCCTCTAAACAAAGTTAAGCTCCAAACAAATGTTGAACTGTAATCTGAATACATTGTTCTAAATTTAGAAAAAAATAATAATTGGATTGTGAAATATTTCCAGATTTACCTGCAGGTTGGTGCTTCCAGTTAATTTCTGTCTTATCTTCTAACGGCTTTTTGAGCCAATGACCACACTTTGTAAGACCTTCGTTTGGCTTGTAACTATTGCAGCTGAAGCCCGACACAGTAGTGCACGTGTGGATCGGCAGTGGGACTAACTCAGAGATGAGCAATGTGACCGCAGCAGGATACACCACCATCCTCTCCGCCCCATGGTACTTAGATTATATTAGCACTGGCCAGGACTGGCAGAAGTACTACAAGGTTGAGCCGCTCAGCTTCAACGGTCAGTTTTATTTGTTGATAATAATGATTTAAAAATGGTCATTAATCTTTTTTTTTTTAAATCATCTCATGGTTAAGGGGGAAAACAAATACAAATTTTGACCTGTTTTTTTCAGTGGACTTATGTTTAAAGAAGCTGCACAGTTGTGACAACATGAGTCAGATTGATGCTGTGTGAACATGGGGCAGTGTGGTTGGTGGTTTAGTGTCTTATTTACTTTGCAACTTGTTTTTTCTTCATTAGACTTTTTAACCAATCTTCTCTTGATCCAACAAGGAATACCTTATATTTGCCATCATCAGAAATATGAAAGGTGTCCTGAACCTTTGGGATTCAGACACTTCGGAGCAGGGGTCTGCAACCTTTAAAATGCAAAGAGCTGTTTAGTCCAGCTGAGTAAAAGTGGTTCTTTTTTTGTTAAATATCCAGTATAGGAAATCTGTTCCAGTTTCAAATGAACAATAGTTTTATTTGTATTTTAGCTTTTAAAATAAAGAACAAAAAGCATTTAATAAAGATGAAGCATGAATTTTCCTCCATAGGATATTATTTGATGTAAAAAGACAAAAAAAAACTAATTTCTAAGGTAATGACTAGAAAAATAGATCTTAAAAGATGATTCTGCTTCATTTTAATTTTATTTTGTTGTGAAAATTCAAGAAAAAAAAACACACAAGCTTCTAAGACTGGCATTTGTTATTGTATAAGTAAAAAAAGAAAAACTACCTGTGGCTCCAGAGTTGCAGGTTGCAGACCCCTGCTTTAGAGGGACCATGACCAGATGGAAAAACAAAACTTGTTGTGATCACATATTTCCACCCTCCCTCCCTGTGTGTGCTCTGTAGCTGAAACCTGACACTATAATCCACGTTTGGAAAGGAAACCAGGAGAAATACCAGCTTGAAATGGCAAATATTACATCGGCAGGGTATCAGACCCTGCTGTCCTCTCCCTGGTACCTGAACCGTATCGCCTATGGCCAGGATTGGCAGGGCCATTACAGAGCTGACCCACAAGATTTTAAGGGTTTGTTTTTCAATTATTGATTTTTTTTTTCCCTCTCCTTGCTTTAAGCCTTCCCATTTTACCTGGTTATGGCTTTTAAAGAACTGTTTGGTTGCAGCAGGATTCACTAAGAGCACATGAGGTGGGAGAAGCTGAAGGTTTGCATTGCAGCACAACTAGCTTCAATAGGAAGTTAGCAAAGTAGTGACTGTCTAACAACAAGCTGGCTTTTGATGTTTTTTTTTTCTTAAGATGTTAAATCTGGTATTTCGAAAGCCTGTGACATAAACAGGGAGTTTAATTGCTGCAAAGTCTAAAGGTTTTTGCAGATTATAAAAGGTTGCTCTGCCTGCTGCATCGCATCTGACCCCGAGGGTAAAGGCTCATAGATCAGAACTGTATACAGAGACTCATTGATAAGCTGCAGTGTTTCTGAGATATTGAGCAAAATCAATTAGAGTACAGTTGTCATGGGATGTACCTTTATCAGTTTGTTGATTGGTTAAAATTCAGACTCCTGGGAAAGAAAAATGTTGTTAAAATGAGCTTTATGTTTTCTCACACTGAGGTTTTACTTCTTTAGTAGGAAATCCTAAGGAGCATTAAAACCAAAGAAAGCTTTGAAAGCGCGAAATTTACCCTGAACCCGAACCCTTTGAAGAAGTTTTTTTTTTTCTTTTTTTTAAGCATTGTGAAATATTTTTCTCTTAATAAAAAAACATGAATATAAAAAATACAGAGAAAAGCTGAATGAATTTCAAGTAGTTTGTTGACATTCATTCTCCAGCACTATATGATCCCAATTGTAATATTAAATGTAACTAAATCCTGACCTAAAACTGACATGTTGTCACTGCTGTGCAAGACTTTGTAAGTCCTGTTGAATAAAAACAGCAATATTTGTTATTATGCTTTTGAATTAACTTGTATTATTTTCTAACAAAAAAACAGGAACTGAAGAACAAAAGAAGCTGGTGATTGGTGGAGAGGCCTGTCTCTGGGGAGAGTATGTGGATGCTACAAACTTGACACCAAGGCTCTGGTAAAAATTCTTGATTTATTTAATATACACAATGCCCAGTGAGGCTATTTATTTTCTCATTTCATCCTATCATAACTCCAAACTTTAATGCATTACTATTTGATGAGATCAACTCTAAGGAAGCGTGTAGAATTGCTAAGCTAAAGGAAAGAGATGCATTGTTTTAACAGAACGCCCACAGTCAGAAGGTAGAAAACATTTTTACAGGTGAACTTCGACAGTAATATTTAATTAATTTTATTTTAATTTTTTTGGACTTTCAGCAATTACATTTTTGCAGGTGGATTATTTTATTGAAATTTTGTTTTGTATGAAATTTATATGTACTTTTAATTTTGGTTTAAGAAAAAAATGTGTGTAATTTTGCAGGGCAAACATTCAAGGTTATAAACTCAATGTCGAAAAAGGGTTTGGTTTCAATGAGAATATATATTTCATCCATGCACTGTGACTTGAAATGAAAGCTAACGGTACACCTTTTTTGATATTTTGTTTTTGGGTTTTTTTTGTGAATTTTTGGTGATAATTTTCAATTCAATTCAGTTTATTTATATAGTGCCAATTCACAACACGTCATCTCAAGACACATTACAAATTAAATTCAATCAAATCACAGTGTGTCATGTTCACTTCCTGTACCTATTTAAAATACATAGAAGTTTGTTTGTAATTTTACACAATGTGGACAATTTAAAGGAGAGCTAATTCTTTTTCAAGGCACCATAAACTGTATAGTTTACATGTAAAGTTTTATAATACAATGTTATGATTTTTAGGCCTCGAGCCAGTGCTGTAGCAGAGCGGCTTTGGAGCGCTAAAGAGGTCACAGACATCAGCGATGCCTACAACAGACTTTCTGTTCACCGCTGTCGTTTGGTCGAGTAAGTATTCCTGTCCGGACATTTCTAAAAGTATGTGTCACAGAGCATTATAAACTGGAAACATTGTGAGAATATCTCTTTTTTTCTTCTTCTCTGTTCCATAAGACGTGGGATACCAGCAGAGCCACTGTCACCCAGCTTTTGTCCACATGAATACAAAGGTATCTGAGCTGAGCTGAGATCCCTGAACAGTGAGAAGAAAAAGGGAGCCACATCAAGGCACAATCAACCACTTGCTTGAGTTGTAAACCGGGGAATCAAATGAGAAGCTTCGTCTTCAGAGCTGCCACTGTACTTATTGAATCTTTTTCTCAAATCGTGTTTTATGTGACATGAATGATTTTCCATCTTTGTTTTTATGAGAATGTTTCTACAACCTCAATAAAATGTTGATTTTAACAGCTTTGCGTTTTTTGTTTTTATTAGTAAAAGCTGAATGGAAATAGTTTTCGGCTGGATCCATATCTGGTTTCATATCCAAGTTGCCAAGATCTGCATCCCCTGCTTTGAGAAATGATGTGTTTATAATGATGCAAGTTACCCCCACACAATCATACCTATTCTTTGAGATTGTGGTCTGAGTTTCATATCCGTAGGAGAATATTTGTGGAATTAGGCAGGGGATGCAGATATCTGCAAATTCCATATTCTAAGTTTAAGGAATAATGTGGGTAAGGTCAGGCAGCTGCTGTCAGAGTGAATAGGAGGAACCTCAGATCTTATTTTAATCACATGATAGACAAGATTATATCACATAATCCTTTACATGTCACAAGACCTTGAAATACCAAAACAAATTTTAAAAAGACTGGATTACACAGGGCTAGATTACACATTAAATAACTTAAACTGGACTGGATGAGACATATACATGCAGTTATATTTTTTGTGATTGAATATTAATATGATAAACTCAAAGTTTGATATTAATATACTATTATAAATATAACATGTAATTATATACTTTATTATTATACAGTATTTTAAGGATTGTATTGTGATAATGAGCATTATGATCTAAAGAGGAAACTGGTATTGTGATTTACAAAAAGAAAAATATGAAAAAAATATATTTTTTTATTTTAATATTAGTTTTTATTTTTTGTTTTTGTCAAAATTTTTTGTCAAATCATAGTAAATGAATGTTGAATCTGACGAAAGTGTTTTGGACCTGAAAATTTTGCATAAACTTCTTCCAAAACTCTTTTTCCGTGATTTTTAATTGTAACTATTTATGCCAAATGTGAACACTTGTTTTTTTTTTATTATTTCAGTTTGATATATATAAAAAAAAAAAAAAAATTCCCTTCTCACCCTCCTCTGGTCTCTTTCATCCTCTGAGCTCGGGTCCTCTACCAGAGGCCTGGGAGCTTGAGGGTTCTGCGCAGTATCTTGGCTGTGCCTAGAACTGCACATTTCTGGACTGAGGGCCCCGATGACTACAGGCACCACTGTGGTCTTCACCTTCCAGGTCTTTTCCATTTCCTCTCTGAGGCCCTGGTATTTCTCCAGTTTCTCGTGCTCCTTTTTCCTGATGTCATATTCACTTGGTATCGCTACATCCACCACAACGGCTTTCCTCTGTTACTAGCTGAATATTATACACTTAATGGATGCTAATGGTTGCTTATTAAACTATGAACAATTTTGTGTAAAATATCATTTCTTCCCTCTAAAAGCTGAATTTACCAGACTACTTAATGCCTCACCAAAGCATTATATTAATCAGATTAAAAGTATAATAACATATCATCCGATAACCCCACAATTACCCAATTTATCTATTAATGAAATATCATTAACTGACCAAAAGTTCAATAACCACACAATTAGAAACAGTCTAAATGAAATGTTATTCCCTGGGAAAATAAATAAAAATAACATTCTTTGCAAGTTTGAAAAAAAACCTATTGAAAGATTAAGAATTTTTTTTTAAAAATCCCCATACAACCAAAAGCTAAAGAAACACATTTTAAAATTTTTAAATGCAATTTACACCTCAAAAGAGCTGCTAAGGTATTGTTTTAATATTGAAGACAATAAATGCTCATTCTGTGAAAGTGATATAGAAACAATAGACCACGTCTTCTATGATTGCTAACAAACTAAAACATTTTGGAATCACTTAGAAAGGTGGATCAACTCAAAAATTGTTCTTCCTGAACCTATCACTAGAGACATGATAACTTTTGGAGTTTTGAAAAAAAAAAAAACAATAGAGATCTGTTGCAACTTAATACTTTCATTTGCAAAATTCTTTATTCATAAACGGAGAGTGCTAAGATCATCCCCAGTTTTTAACATTTTTTTTATCTGAATTCCAGTTATATTTGAAATCCCTGAAATGTATTGAATCATATGAAGACCTATCTGAAATATTAATGGATTTGCCCACTGATCTATATCAATACTGACATGTGAATCCCCTTGTTGTTATTTTAATTTTTGTGTCTTTTTTATTAGTGATTATTATCATTGTTTTAAACAATATTTCTGTTTTATCATTTTGTTATCTGCCTCTACTAAGCCCTCTACCGAGTTGCACTATTGTAATTGCCTTACTTGTTTTCTACTTACTTTGTTTAAATAAAGTTTATTTAAAAAAAAATCCTACTCGTCCTACTAATAAAATCCTAATCCCTGGATCCGGTTTGTCGTCTCGTTTTATTTGTGCACCCTTAGGCGGAATAAAAGTCGGACATCCTGGGCGATTGCTCCGGAAGTTTGCTAACTGTCAATACAAAATCGAAATTATACGTTGAATCAGAAATGTATATAAATCAGTTGGTCCCATATAGCCTGTGAAACGTTGACGTTTTCAGTCAGCCAGTTTATCTGGAACTCGTTTATGAGTTCACCGGATTCAGTGTTTGAAATCATAAAGTAGGGTTAGCCCCTGTACGTCAATCCGCGTTTCCCCATCAGATACTGTTCCCCCTGAGTTTTCTTGCCGCTCCGCACCGCCCAAGCGGCAAA
>JAUZNJ010039487.1:0-10713 GCA_034780135.1 Jordanella pulchra | reverse complement strand
AGTAGCTGTCAGCAATTACTAATATATAGCTATGCATTATCTCTTTTTATACTGGTTTGTCTTTTCAAACCCTTACCACAAGTTGTTCTCCTCAATGCACACATTATTACTTTCTCTTACTCATATGTGTATCTCTATTAAAAAAGCTCTCAGATAGAAGATTATAGAAGTTTAATCACCTGATAAGGTTAAGAGGGCTGTCAGAAAAAGTTCATTTGTGTCTTTCCACTGTACAGAAAATAGTTAATCAGTGGAAAAACAAGTCCATGGTCTGTATCAGGGGAAACTTAATGTAAGTTCATCCCAGATCAAGCAAAAGGAAGTCTCCAAAAGCCCTACATATGGACACAGAGATGAGAGAGATTTTTCTATCTATTGATCTAAAAGTTCAAGCCAAGACAATCAAAAGAGAGCTGAGATACAGGTTTAATTTTAATTGGAGTATGAGCAAGGAGGAACCCTTTGCTCTAAAAAGCAAGAAAAAGACTGAATTTTGGCAAAGAGACAAAGAGAAAGATGTCTTTGGATAGAGAAGTCTAAACCTGAATCATTTGGCCACAAGGAAAGAAGCCATGTTTTGAATGAACAGATAAATCGTTCAAGACAAACAACTTCTTAACAACTCTGAAGACTCTACTGTACTTCAGAGGTTGCTTGAACCCATTTGCAAAATATAAAACCTGAGGCACAACTGGAACATTTAAAAAATGAAAAAAAAGTTGGAAAACACCAAGAATTTACAAAAAAAATATTGAAAGTCAATAAATCCAGGGCCTAATGAGTCACTGATCATAGTCTCATTAAGTCGTTGTGGGGGGACTAGAACCCACTGCAAAGAAGAAAAACCGCTCATCTGTTTGAACAACTTTTCTCAGACTGATGTCAGAGGCTGGTGCATAGAGCAGGTCTCTAACTACATTTTTCCTCATTAAAGGGCTTAATATTTGCTATTAGGGTGTTCTAACGTTTTCCTGGTTTAAAAGGATATTTCTGTTAAAGTGTTTATATGTGCATTTACATATGTGTCTAAATAGGAAACAGTGTGACAGCAGTTCCAGTCTTGTTCGGCCTCCTCATTAATTGTTCTCCTCTCCACTGCTTCCTCCTTCCCTTTTATGTGAGAGTAAAATGGCACAGAAGAGGATGAGATAAATTTGAGCAAACAAACTGTATAGATCATGAGATTTGTCTTCTTTTCCAAATCAACCATCTAAACTTTATCCAACACATGGCAAGGTGACATCCTAAAATTAACAAATGCAGAAAAGGTTTGATCTATTATTCCAGTAGACGTGGGGAAGGAAAAGTAAAAATCCTAATCAGAAATTGAAGTTTTATCTCTAATATTAATGATCTATAGGAATAATTAATTCAGGCCCATTGAAAACATAATATGTTTTTTTGTAAACAGCAATAACAGATAATCTGTATCACAGCAGTACATTTTCCGTTTGGGCAATTTTGATTTGCTGATTGATTAACCGATCATCTGGGATAATTCAGTAATGAGAGGAAACCCATTTTTCTTCATTAAGGTAAACTTGGGGGGGGGGGGGGTCCCATTGCTGGCAGCTATGATGCAATGTGTATGTTCTAATGACCTCAGCATAATCACCACCGTTATGAAACAGGCACTCAGCTCCCTAAACCACTTCATCATCACAGTGTTGCCTACTCATGCCTACAGCCAGCTCTCATTCACTCCTCTCTCTGACGGATTAGCAGAACGGCTGCCAGATCTTGGACCCGATCGCAGAAACGAGGATCCATCAAGCAATGCCAAACGGGCGCCATCAGGAGGCAGCCATTACAGCAGGAAACCAAATATCTATTTTCTATGCAAATCAGGAAAGAGACTTTTCTAAGTCTTTTCACCAATTCATCCCCATTGTCCTGCTGACTCTTAACCCTGACCCTTTAGTGGGAGGGTTTCCCCACTAGGCAAGAGAGAAGCTAAAAAAAGGGGGGGAAATGCTGCAAGTCAGCAGAGCAGACTGAACAAGAGGAATGGGGAAGTCATGGTCAAGGGCTGATTAATGAGCCTTTAATTTAATCAGCAAGTCCCATCTCACCAGGGCCTCCCTCCACGTGGCTTTGAAGCAGCTTATTATTTTAACAGGTCTGTGATCTCCCCCTGCCTTCCCGGTTTTTCACCCACATTCCATCCTTTTCCAGCTTCTCTTTAATACAAAGCCCTTTTCTGTGGCAGCATTGGGGATATGAATTGAGGGGAATGATTAACTGAGAAATAATCATATTCTGTGCCCAAATATCTAAACAAAAAACTAATAACACTCTCCACTGTCATGTAATGATTGTTCTTTACATTTCCGATTGGCTGCTGTTGCACTTAGTCCCTTTGTTTATCTAATGGTTGGATAATAACTCCAAAGTCTAAGGTCTACCTTCTTTACCAAATTATAAGTTATGTGTTTCATACAGCGTCCAACAGAAGAATGTAGTCGATTAATTCATATATAATGAGAATGACACCTAAGTAAATAAATAGGAATAAGAATACTTTTTTTTTATTCAATGAAAAAGAGGAACATTGTGAAACTTAACATGATCCTTTGTTGCCTAAATATAATAAAACAGAAAACAAAGCAAGACAAGGCAAGTTTATTTTAACAGCACAATTCAGTAGAAAAAAAAATCGAACAGACAACAAATCTGTTATTTATTGAGGGGCTGATACATTCAGTAACCTTTATTATCCACAGAACCAATGTAGCCTGAGTCCAGCTAAATAAGTTAAATAAACCTGCAAATACAGCTTATCTGATGGCTTTTTGTTTAATATCTGCTATATTAAAAGTGTTGTTATTTTAAAGAAACAACGTTTTTTGTATTTTGGGTTTTAGAATAAAGAAAAACACAAAAGAGCAACATGGATTTTTGGGGGGATGTTTATATCTGTGGAAAATTATATAAAACAAAGCATATCGTTTTCAAGCTAATGACAGAAAATAAAGTAGAGCTAAGATGATATTGCTGGTTCTTTTGAATGTCATTAGGTTGTGGAAGTAAAACCCAATTATTCTTTGAAAAACTGCTGAAGGTTCTAAATCCCACATGTATCATTATACTGTATTCAAAAACATCTCAGCATTCTCTACTATTTGGCAACGATGAAGAGTCATATGTGGCTCTGGATCCACAGGTGGCAGACCCCTGCATGAAGTGATTTATATAGTAGCAGTAAGGTTTTAAAGTCTATTCTCTGAGCTACGGGGAACAGTGTAAGGACTTCAGAACCAGGCTGATGTGTTCTTAGTTCTTGTGAGAACACCGGAAGCCTTGTTTTGGATCAGCTGCAACTGTCTAATGGACTTTTTATGCAAGGTAAACAAAGCCAATGCAAAGCTGTACAGAGAGAGACAATTAATGCATTGTTTTCAAAGGTCATCATCACCTTTTGCTGTAAACATGGTTATAAGTCTTTGGCTCATCCAGGAGGAGAGATTCCTGCAACGTCTGTGACTCCACGCAATCAGTCGGATTCCGTTAGATAGAAAACTTTTCACCAGTCGTCTGGATGTTTTGGTTAAACTGTCTCTTTAAAGTGCTTTGAGATTATAAGTGTTTTGAACTGGTGCCATATAAATAAGCAGAATTTAATTGAGTTGAGGAAGAGTGTCCCTAACATCCTGCTGCTACCACTATGTTTCCATGATGTGTGTTAATCATTTGCACCACATTGGTGAAAAACTACACATTCAGCCCTAAAAGGCATTTTTTGGTGTCATCTGTAAGGATATCATTTCTCCAGCTGTTGTGCAATTTTCCCAAGGGCCTCCTGTGCAGTTTATTCTTTAAACCTTCTTCTTCGAACTGTCCAATAAAGACCTTATCTATTAGCTGTTTATGCTAATACAGTAGCTGTTGTGTTGGCAGTATCTCTTTCAGGGTGGTTCATGAGGCATTAGTAGCTTTGCAAGGTAACCTAGTTCTTTTCAGGATTTGCATCATAAAAGACACAACAAAAAAATTTAAGATTAGATGAGCAACATGAAAAAGAAAAGCTGATTCTCATAGGCAGATGCTTTTTTACTTTAAGTTTGGGGCCATAGATCATTTTTGTGATTGCACATGAATAGTATCACATCAGTCCTCTGTTTCCCAAACAGCAGACTCACATCCTGCAGCAGCCACAGGCAGACAGCACTCAGTATCATCTAGAGCCAGACTCACCCTGCCTTTCATCCCTAACACAAGTTGTCACACAGTCTAGCTTCCGCCCTTTGCTTAAGTTTTGAGTCGGGTAAAACAGCACACGCAGCACCTTTTTTTTTTTTTGCAACTGCAGAAGGCAATTCATTTATTCCTAGATAATTAGAAATGATGGCAGGTGAGGGGGAAAACGGAGAGTGGAAAGAGCGATGGAATAAGAAAGGCTTTGTAGTGAGTCAGAATGGAGATGAGAGAAGCTCTTTAATTCCACCTCTGATTACTAAGTGGCTCCGTCCATTATCTTTGCACAGTGAATAGCAGAACACCATAAAAGTAAAATGTGACTCATCCATCCCTGCCGGTTATCACACACAGCGGCGTATGGGTGCCCCCCCTCACCCCGCAACCTAACCTCATCTGTCCCCTGGGAGATTGACACAGCTCTTCCTGAACGTAGCCCTTTAGAAAACACACAAAGATTTTGTCCTTGTGTTTCTACATAGAAAAGCTGTTGTTTTACACCAACTCTTTTGGGTTCATTTAGATTGCTATATGTGTGTTTGTAAGAATGCC
This sequence comes from Jordanella pulchra, assembly GCA_034780135.1. Classification (NCBI taxonomy): domain Eukaryota; kingdom Metazoa; phylum Chordata; class Actinopteri; order Cyprinodontiformes; family Cyprinodontidae; genus Jordanella; species Jordanella pulchra. Next base: position 5,967 of record JAUZNJ010039487.1, on the reverse strand, counting down.
TACAGAGTATTTTCTCTCCCCCTATCTGATCCAAAGTATAGGTCGCCTCCTCTATCTGCGCCTGTGGTTCTCCGAGAGGTATTGCCTCTCTTATTGCTGCTGAAAAGTCCCATCAGTGCCAGGCGCCCTGATTTATGTCCCTGATCCCACCACCTCTAGCTCCTTTCCATTAGGCTTTACAATATTCCCCCCATTGTTCAGCTCCCCACGTTATCAGCCCTGCCCAGGCGTGTCAGCAGGACAGAACTCGCCGACGATCACATTGAGGACGGATGGAGGGAGAGATGGAGGACGTGAGAGGAAAGGAGGGAGGGCAGCGGTGTTTAGATGAGGAGGTAAACGCAGGAGGCGGGGTAGATGGAGCAAGAGAAGGCTGAATGAAATGAGAAAAAGGAGGTGGAGGGCAGCGTGTAGAGGAAAGTGTAGGTATGGGAAGATGACCATCTAGGCCTCAGTTTTATTGTTCCTGAAAGGTTGGACAGAGTGAGGGTGGGGGCGGATATAAGTTAGACCAAATGTGAACAGATGATTGCAATGATGGCAAGGTGGGGATGTCATTTAGATGCATTACTGAGGGGACATTCTCTTAGTGTACGTCCATTAAGATATAGTCTTTATTGCCAAAGAAAGGGCTGCACAGTGTTGACGAGATAAGGTGTAAAGGCGCTGCTGCTTCTGAGGAAAGCTTTTTGATATGGATCCTCATCTGTCTCTTTCACTCAGCTTTACTGCCTTGAAGAGTGGTTTGGATAAAGGCAGAGAGCCGAGGTGCACTTTGTTAAAAGCAGGTACCTTTTAAGACAGAGGGTGTAGAAAATAGAGAGGGCAGCTGCAACAAAGCTGTTAAAGACGCCAAAATGAATGCTTAAAAGGCAGCCTTGAGAAAGGTCGAGTAGGGTGAACGAGTGGAATGTGAATGAAGGGGGGATTCTGGATCAAGGCTCGTCTTTATTATGTGTGCGCTTGATGGAGTGTATAAAGGTGATACTGAAGAGGTAAAAAAAGAAGTTGGCTCAAAAAGGGGTGCAAGTTCTTACTTCAAGTATGTCTTTTATTTTGCCAGAATATTCCTCAGTACCTTATTTACATCATGTTGCATTACAATTGTATACAATTTTATTTGATGTATTTTTATTTGGATTTTAAATGATGAACCAACTCAATGTAGTGCAAAAATGTGAAAAAAACATTAAATACCTGCTTTTTGCATTTTCAGCAAATAATAAGAAAAAAATATTTTCTCTGATTGCTCTGAATAAGATCCAGTGCAACCGACTGCAGTTCAGAGGTCATATATGAAAAGCCCACCTGTGGGTTATTCAATCTCAACAAGGAATGAATGTCGGGCCAGTACACAGAGACCCCCTTAAGAACAATGACAAAATGAGAAATTCTCACATTTTTGAGGAGACACAAAGATCTTTAGAGAAACAAAGAAACAAAAGATTGTCTACAATTCCTGAATGAGGACATATTACTGATAGTTTTTGCAAGAAAGTCTTTATAGCAACATGCTTTAGAATTTTCCTTACTGTAGGAAAATGATTGGCTATTTTCTTTTTTGCAGGACTGAAACATGGATGGATGGTTACTCTAGAGGATCTGCAAAGATTCAAAGTTGATCTCCCACAATACACCTGCTACTCAACTGCCATCATTTTCATAAAAACGGAACCCCATACTATTAATTAGCTATCAATTATGGGGGGATGTTTCTGGGACACAAATCATGGGGGTACATCGACTATAGCTTGCTGTCTACATGCTTGTGAATATCTGAACATAATGGTTGTAAATTTAAGAAATTTTTATTGGTGACAATTTCTGCTGATTCCTGCTTCAAGTTGGAACCTTAAGCCTGGCAGCAAACACAGGAAAATGATGTTCTAAGTCATCGTTCACATTTCATCCTTGTTGGCCATCAAACTCAACTTTCTTCCAAACAGAAATGACTCCTACAAACGGCAAGAGATTTTCCTGCACAAACCGTGCAGAATCACATTAACAGACTTAACCTGCTGGCCGTTTATCAAAGGCCTGATGTGTTTGTTGGCTCTGTCTCATATGATTCCAGTTGGAAATGGTGACTGAAGTTAAAACCATATCCAAACTATCCTTCAGTATGGACAGAAAAGAGTTGATGTGAGGATGGGTGGAGCTGAATAATGAGTCTAACCATACAGGCTGAGCAACAGTAAAATGATTAGATTAAAACATACACAAGTGTAAGAAGGCTCTGAAGTCCTGGACCAACCCATACATAGCATCTGTAGCATAACCATAACCACTGCTGCTGTTAGACGCTTTCCACCCAGACTGGCTGAACATGAATTATTTTGCAATGACGACATGGCAGAAGTTTGGATGCCACACCTTTCAGAGATTATCATCAAAAAAGTGCTGAATAGTTTTACCTTCCACATAACTACAGGAATGTGTTTGAAATCTATAATATAGTTTCTGATGAGGCATGTTAGCCTGGTTAAAAGAGTTATTTAAAAATAACCTTTAGGCAGATTATAAGCAAGTGGCTTCATTCAATTTTGATACAGCAAATGTTTGTCTGATGTAATTTTTTAAGATTTATTCTAATTAAATGTAGTAGTTTTAAGCAGTTTCCTTTATAATTAACAAAATTATAAGGCTAGAAAATATCATCCTGTGTGTCATGACTCTATATAAAGGGGTTTTGATATTGATTTATCTTTTTGTGATTTGATTGAATTTTCTTTGTTAAGTACCTTGAGATAACATGTGTTGTGAATTGGCGCTATACAAATACAAATGAATTGAATTTTTATGATGCACCTGTATTTCTAAAGATCTGAAACTTTGAAAGGTTTTTAATAAACTGTATGCTTTATATTCCCCATGTTCCCTATAGTTCTGCATATGCTGCTCAGACAATGACATAGTGAGTTGCAAATTCTCCTCATTACAGATGCTGGGGGTTGGGGGTCACTGCCTTGAAGAACTGAATTCTTCCTTTAAGATCCTTCCGACATGCACCTTTTAAATGAAGGAAGATAAGAAAACATGGATGAAAAGAAAAAAGGGGAGGGAGGAGGCAAGTGGGGTGGCCGATGAGCACTCAACTCTGTGGAGGATAAGGCACAAGAAGTTTTAATATCTCTAAATCAGCTGCACGATATTGAAAGTGTCATCTAATTGAAAATGATTTAGGACAGCGGACCCGCCTGGCAATCACATTTAAATTCACTCCTGACACCAGCTCCAAAGTCTCTCTATTTCTGCTTTATGAGTCATTTGCATGGTGGGGGCCTCGGAGAGTATAAACCATGCAAATGATATGGAGCGCTGCACAAGGTGATGTATCCCCTCCCCTCCTCCAGTTCTGCATCTCGCTTTCATTCCCCCTTTAGCCTCAGGAGAAATGCTTTCTGCTTTGCTGCCGCCTTTGTCCAGAAAGTCATTTATTTCTCTTGTTGTTTGCTCGCTTGTTATTTTACAGCTTGCTGCATTGGTTGGGGGAGAAGGAGTCAGCTACCGCCCCGTTCGGCTGAACAACTGTCATCTTCCATTTGCAGCTCCATGTTATGTGGGGAAGTTATTTCCTTATTGTAGGCTGGAAAATAGATAGAGATACGCACAAAAGAAAGCATAGTGTTTATGTGCCCATTGTACATAACTATAAATATCCCTGTGCTTTTATATGGCACTGAAAGCTTTGGATCACATTCTTAAATTTTAGACTTATTTGAAGCATTATCTGTGCCATCTTTAGCTGGACAGTGAATAAAGAATCATATTGAAATGTCTGAAATGGCTTTCTGCTCCTGAAGTTCTCGCATTACAACCAGTTTCCGTTATGCCATCAGCAGGAATTGTCCACATGAAGGGCAGGATAAAAGGCACAGAAAATTCAAAAGGAGATAATTTCCAGAAAATAGCATTTGTCAGCTGAGGCAAAAAGATCATAGTAATCTTTTCCTGACTGAACACCTTTCTCTTGTATCGGATTAAAAGAGGTGCAATGTGAGCTCTGGCTGCATATGTACCTTTATAACCTTTATAACCCCTATAAAAATTTATGACCAAAAAAAAGTTTTCCAAGCAGAAAAAGTTTTATTATGGTAGCATATGATAAGAGGGAAAAAATTGAAGAAAAATAATCTAGAATTCATGTATGTTGGTAATTCTTTTTTTTTATCGTAAGGATAAAACAGCTTCATCTTCAACTTCAAGGTAGTTTTGGGTCAAAGTGAACAGCAGACTGGTGCAGACTGTCCTGCTGAAACAAAAACAAGGCAAAATATTAACTCTGCTAACATTGTTGTCAGTTTCAAAGTGTAAGAAGAAAGATAATGCTGTTAATGACAGACAGTCAGCTGCTTTCAGTTTGATCATTTTCTTTTGTTCGTTTTTAGTGTCTGACAACCAACATAAATATGCATCAGCATCACTTACTGGATTACAATGTTGGGCAGCTGATTAACAGAAAAAAACATGAATTAGTTTAAAATCAAAGAAATAAAACAACAGACTAATATGATCATAATCTGATTAAAAGAAAACAAGAACAAACACATTGATGTGTCTCATAACTCACTCTTCTTATAATATCGCCTCTTCCTATGAGTACAAAGGGGTTGATAAGATTCAAATCCCGATACGTTTTTAATGATTGGATCCTAGGACTTAACTTAATTGTAAGACACAAATTGTTATGGGAGACGGCAAACATGCAAAACAAAGTCAATGCAGAACAAACTCCAAGACCCTGTGTAAAGAGTGGTGGCATAGTTAATGCAAAATGTTGTTGGAGTAGGTGATGCTGGACATATAAAACCTTTTTATTATTTGTGAGATGAAAAAGTTTTTTATCTACTAACTTTTTATGTGTATTTTGGCATCAGCACCACTTTGGAAGGAAACAAATATGAAAAGTGTATAACCTACAAGTTTACAATAGTAAATAACATCTTTTACAGGTTTTTTGAGACGTGTTCTTTGTTTAAGCTGCTTTTAAACAACAAAAAATTGGTAGAAATAGGAATATTCTCATTTTTCGCTGGTAAACATAGTAAAACAACCAGTTCTTCTCATCTTATTTACACAAATTCAGAATTAAGTTAAACTGCAAAAAGGTTTTATCTTTTTGCGCCACTAAATCTTTTTGGTTCATTTGGTCGCAGCCCCCAGGACAACAGCAGTTATTAAAGTGTCAGTAAACTTGCATAAGGGAATATCCATGTGAACTGTATAATCTAACTTGCTGAGGCGTTTTGTTTCGGAAACTGAGCTAAGTAAGTCCTTGGGGGGCAATTTGTGTGTAAACATGTGTGCCCTTGTTTTTCCCCTGGATCTGTGGTTTTGCTCTATTTACCAGGAAGCGTTGTGGTGTTGTGCTACATGTGTGTGAGAGTCCACACATTGTTCATGTTATGCTTGCAGACCAGAACAATTTTTCCTCCTAATCAAATATAAATGTCTGTGCTTTCATTACAATATTCTATGTTTTATTGCTTTTATTTGAGCCTATATGCATTGATAAGTATATGCAAATGCTGTGGCTGCATATATGAGTGCGAACATTCAGTAGGTGTTCAATGAATGACTGCAACACTAAGTGTTGCCTAGGGAGCTCCTGTGTGCAGTGGCGGTCTTGTTTGTCTTCTGCTGCTGTTCAAACAATGACTCCCCACGGGGCCACTCTCCACCTAATTCAGAGACTGCACAGGGAGAAAGAAGTTGATAGGGGCCAACATACACCAGCTCAATTACACAGCTATTCACTAACACACACACAGACACACAACTTCTACAGATGCACAAGTGAACACAGAAACATGCTGTCTATGAAGAAGCAGAAAGCTCCACCAATGAGTGATGGATTCCCTCCACACTTTCTGCTGTGCTTAAAACCAAGACACTCACTCACTCACTCACTCACTCACTCACTCACTCACTCACTCACTCACTCACTCACTCACTCACTCACTCACT
>JAUZNJ010039486.1:0-10714 GCA_034780135.1 Jordanella pulchra | reverse complement strand
GTCTGGTGTGCTACTGCTTGGTTGGAAAGAAAGCCAGCAGCCACATGGCCCTTTCTGGAACCAGTTTGACAACCCTGCCCTAACAGATAATTACTTTGGTAAAATTTTAATTTGCTGTTACGTCAAGTTAGAAAATTGTTCACTATATAAGTAAAAATATTTCATACATAACAAAGCAGCAAGGAAAAAAAAACTTTATTTTTGTTGGTCCCTTAACTTGGGTAAAGATTTAGTGATAACCCACTTTTGCCCTAAGTAAAATGGGCTTTAAACAGTACAGTTCATAGAAAAATCAATAACATAAAAGTCATCATGTAGAATGACATGCATCTGTAAGAACCTTTGCAGGTGGCTTGGAAAAGGAGCAATGAGGAGACAAGGGAGGGGAAACTCCAGAGTTTTACAAGGAGGAATCCACACTATGAGGAACCACAGACAGGCTCTTCTTGGTTTTTCTGTGGAGGACAGAGCAAGGACGGAACGCACAGAGAGACCAGGAGCTGAACAGAGCTTAGGTTTGCTTGTTACCACACTGAGTGAGATTATCCTCTACCTCAAGAAAACTGCTCCTTTTTTAATGCTGCAACTGATTGCAGGTAACAAGCTCCAGCTGGGACCAATCACCCCAGGCAAGAAGAGGAATCCATAGCCACACGGACAATAACTCCCCCTTCCTCCTTCACAAAGCCCAGCAGACCCAACAGTATCCTCTCTGTATTGGAGAGAAAAATAACCCAAAGTGCATTGTGTCAACATAACCTACAAGCAAATGAGAGGAAATTTAACTACAATTTAGCCCTAAAAATCAAAACGGTTTAGCTTCAGTTTGAGTTTATTAACTCTGAGGACAATATTTAAAAACAAATGTAGAGGTATGAATAACTTTTTTATTCCTGGAAAGAAATAAAAGAAAACTTGTCCTACAACAATGTGCTGCACTTTAGCCACCGATCAGTAAGGAGCAACCAGGAGTCCCAATTTTTTTTCTCTTGTTCATACTGTAAGCAGTCCATATAAACAAATCCTACCTTGATAAATTCTGGACATGTTCGAAATCATAGCAAAAAACAATATCTCAGATTTTTTGAATTTTTATGACTCCATGTAACAAAATAAAACCAAAATTTTAAACTCTGTAAAGTAGCAATCCTCAAAATAAAAAGTGGCTTAAGTACTTTAACAAAGTACATGTACCTATTCACCGTACACCTCTGATTGTGACATATAATAAATAGTTGGAGGAAACATAGTAAAGAAGATCTTTGATTTATGGCTGCAAAAAATCCACTACTTTGAAATTCTGCACCTATGAAAACTTTCACTGAGATTTTTACATTAGTTGTGACAGTGAGCAAGGAATTTAAAACCTCTGCTTCAGGGTACTACATTCCCTATTTTACACTTTCACTGCTTTGCCTTTTAGAAAGTTGTAATTCACAAAATCCTGTACACATTTGCATAATTAAGTTTACACGTACAAACTTCACATTACTCCAAAAAGTGTTGGCAGCACAAAAAAGCGTGTAACCTTAATACTGAGTTTTAAAATAGACTGTGTGGAATGGCAGCCATTATCGTGAAAATGAAAGAGCACATTTGACAGAGTAAAAGTAGGCGTGTAGGTTGTTTAGGAACAAACATACTTGCCAGGAAAATAAATAATCAAAGGACGCAGGACTATAAACCCTCTACAAAAAAAATCTGCTTTTATCATTAGGCTGTATAATTAGCATTTTCAACTGAACCTGTTAGAGTGGGTGGGTTAGAGAATGTCAGGGACACAAACAGGCAAAACAAAATGAATAGCATCATAATTAGCATTCAAGCAAGGGCTTATCCAATATGCTGGCTAGCATTTTTAGAAGGGCTACATGAGACTGTAATGGATAAAATGAAAACACACATGGAGGTGCATTTAAGCCAATAGATCAGAGAAAACATTAGGAAAGGACTTGTTGATTATTAAAAAAAAAGAAAAAAGAAAAAAAGCAGGATTGGATTTTAACAAAATTGCTGCCCCCACCACCCCCCACCCCTGTGTCGTAATATTTTGATAATGAGGACCAGGACACAATTGTGCAATAAAAACACCAGATAGCAGATCTGATTGAGTTCCTTTGGAAAGCTGTGAAGAGGATAATTAGGCTTTGGCAATATGAGATTTCTTTGTGTAATGAGACAGAGCTGGAATATCTGCACCCTCGCCCACAATGATGAATCCAAATGAGCGATATTAAACCTGGAGGTGGGTGCAACAACATGAGCTTCCAAGACCCAGTCCCATGGAGCGGCTTGGACCAATATGCACACGCTGATATTACCAGCTGCCTTGTTTTGCTTGTTTATTAGAGCATTGTTGCAATAATGTTTATGAGGAACAAATGCAGCTTCTTAAAACACAAAGGTCTGAATGCTTCTAAATACAACTGAATTAATGCTAAGTCTCCATAATGATTAATCTTAAAGGGAAAGACTCTGATATCTTTATATACTTTGTGCTGTTTTGTTGATGTTTAGGTAACAATTTTTACAAATAATGCTCTTAAAAAAAGGCCTAATAATGATATGTTTCATCAAGTTCCTGTCTAAGGACTCTGCTAAAATGATATTGAGATTTCTTCTTTATCCTATTAATATCCTTTAGTTCTATGTTGAAGCAATGCAGAATCAAATAAGTTATGAATGCTGCACTGATTACTGGTATAGGAGCCATACAACTCAACAACGGTGAAGAACTATAGAACAAATTTTGGAAAACACAATTACAAAACTGCTAAATAAAAGAAAGTATATTTGAAGATTTTGATCCCCAGGTATTTCATAAAAGCTTGGTTGTACAGTTAAAGGTAAACAATCATACCTTGGTTTCAACCTCCAGGTGGAGGCATCTTTCTTTTTTTTTCCTTTATCTGCAAACAAATGGCAAATATACAACAAATAAACAGGATTTACAGCTCAGAAAAGTGCAATGCTTCAACATACAAATTACAAATACATGCAAAACATTTATATGAAGGATTTTTTTCTAGAGCCTTTTTGTCAGTAGAGTCTTATATTGATGTTAAATACCATTCCACATCCCTGTATTGTTCCCAAATGAACATTTATGAATGTCTAAAATTAGGTAATAATGTTTTGTAAATGAATTAAGAAAGAAAACTTTTCTTTTTGAGCATTAAAAAACAGAATGAAACATTTTCTATTGTAAAGAACAGTCTCAACAGTTGGAGTTTGTTTGTTTTGGGGTTTTTGCATATGTGATTATTGTTTTTTTTCAAATAAAGTAACAAACGGAAAATTTCATACAAAAATTGTTTTGTTTTTTTCTCATTAATATATCCTAAATCATGGAGAAATCATCACTTATGGATAGGGGGAAAAGATTTTTGCCATTGGGACATATGGGACAAAGACGCAGAGGGACCAGTGTAAACTTCTTTGGACAATTGTATATGTAGAGAATGGTCTGATAAGTAATCAGAGTAGACTAGCTTCAGACATGAGATCATTTACTCACTTACAGGTCGCCAGTCTGTCGCAGGGCAACACAGAGACACACAAAGATGTACAACCATGAACACACACACCTAAGATGCCAATTAACCTGACACTCATGTTTCTTGAATGGCGAGAGAAAGCCAGAGTACTCAACCTGAACATTCGGGAATCAAACCGGTAACATTCTTGCTGCAAAGGAGCAGTACTACCCACTGTGTCACTGTGCAGCCCCTGCTTTAAATAAACCGACAATAAAAAAACAAAATCAACTTACTTTTACAAAATTGCTTTGTTTATCAGCTCGTGGCATGCTGTATTAATCTACAGAGAGACATTTTTATGGATATCTTATTGTTTGCTTCTTTGTATAATGTTCTTCGGTGTTTCCAGCATGCTGGATTTTTTCTTTAAGTCTGTTGTTATAGAGCATCAGAGCAAACGACTTAAAGCTCAACAAGTTAATGAAGAAGGCCAGCTGTTTTCTGGAACTACTCTAGAGTATCTGGAGATGATTTCACAAAGAAAAATTCTTCATTATGGACAACAGTGAGCATCCTCCTTATCAGACTGTTAAACAATTTTATGAGGCTTCTGCAGATCTGGTGCAAGACAGACCGCTAAAGGAGATCCTTCCTGCCAACAACTACCAACACCTACAGCAACTGGTTAGAGTTTTCTTTAGGATCAATACAGTATTTTTAACTTGAATTTTTGAAGTTTTTTTTCGATTTGTATAGGTTTACCTTTGTTGGCGTTGTGGGAGCTGATTCTCAACCTTGAGTTATTGTCCCACTCCTCCATTCTTCTTTTAACAGTTTCCTGAGAAAAATTGTGTGTACCTTGCTGTTTTTCCCTTGTGTTTACTGAAGCTCAGTTTCCATCATCAGGCTTGTCAAGACTGAAGCTCAGTGTAGCAATGTGACAGAGTAAATGGTCAAAAATAGCCAAGTAGACATTAATCAATGTGGCTTCCTTTTTGAAAATGGCTCAAAACCAACTTTATAACCAGCTCTGAACTACAGCGGGTAAAATAAGTATTGAACACTTCACATTTTTTCAGTAAATGTGTTTTTAAAGGTGCTATTGACAAGACATTTTCACTCGATGTCGGTAACAATCCATGTAATCCACACATGCAAACCATCGATTTCCAGAAATCATGTTATATGTAATAATCTGGAATGTGACAGGGAAGAAGTATTGAACAAGTGAAGAAATGTTGGTGCAAAAAGGCATGGAAAGCCAATACACCAGCCAAAATCTCTCAGTAATTAGAAAGCGATCCTGCACCTTGTCAGCACAAATTAATGTCAGCAGGTTAAGTTCCACATTGTAATGATGCCATTGGTTGCAGAAGATTTTCTAAACTTCTGAATGTTTCAGTGAGCACTGTTGATGCCAATCTGAAAGTGGAAAGAAAAAAAGTTTACCATAAACCGACCGACAACCAGGTGCTCCTCGCAAGATTTCTGACATAGGAGTGAAAAGAATCATCAGAAGAGTTGTCCAGGAGCCAAAGACACCTTTCAGAAATTTCAGAAAGACCTGAAATTAGTAGGTACAATTGTTTCAAAGAAAACGATAAATGTACTCAACCGCCTTGGTCTGTATAAAGGCTCAGCAAGCAAAACTTTGTTGCTGAAGAAAAAGCATGTTAAAGCTCGTTTAAAGTTTACTGCACAACATTTAGACAAGCCTGTGAAATACTGGTAGAAGATAGTTTGGTCAGATGAGATCAAAACTGAAATATTTCAATGCCATAATACACATGTTTGGAGATCAAATTGCATTGCACATTGCACCCCAAAAACACCACACCAACAGTGGAGTTTGGAGCTGGGAACTTCATGGCGTAGGGCTGCTTATGGTACAGGCAAACTTCAAATAATTGAAGGAAAGATGAATGGAAAAAGTACATAGACATTCTTGATCAAAGTCTGCTGCCATCTACCAGGATGATGAAAATGAAATAGTGGTGGACATTTCAGCAAGACAATGATCCCAAACACAAAGCCGAAAAAATTCAATTCAAGAGTCAAAAGGAGGTGTCTAATTTAGGTCATCAGGTCTGATGTAAATGTTTACAAATTCAATTCATACACACAAGAAAATGCAAAAACAAAAAAAAAGTCATAATGTCAGTAGGATGTAAGAAGACAAGAGTGTCCCTTATTTAATTTACTCAAGAGTTGGAAACCCTATCTGCTTGTGGCGCGTATTCAACTAGAGCGTGGAAAGGGTTTTAAATTCCATTCACAAATAAGAAGCCACTGCAGTAACTTAAAGACTGTTCTGATGTGAACAGATTTCCCAGTGTTTGTCAAGACTCCTGGTGTTGGAATTTTATTTGACAAGTAATTGCTGCCTAATTTTGACCTGTACATAGATTTGACATATATATCATAGCAATAGTCTTAACCACTAAAAAAAACAATATTGCACCATTTCTTCACCCTCCTGTTTTGATTTGAAGCATTTTACTTGTTTCATTTGTAATATTGAGGTATTACACAGTGTTTGAGTCTATTAATATGTCTTAAATATCAAATATATTTCCTTGATTTAATTTAGTTAAGGTTTGAGACCTTAATTACTGTGCTTTCCCCCCGCAGATTAAAAGTGGTAGAAGTTAGCACGGCACACGAAAGAGAAAAGTTTCAATAGCAACATTAAGGTAGCTTTTTATTATATAATCATCAGAAAATTCAAGTTAAATACTGTGGACTTAAAAGGAAAGCTTGCATTGCATTTAACCTGCATGTCAAGGTTAATGTTTGTAAGTAGCTGGAGCAAAAAAACTAAATATCACTGGTTTTTAGGCCTTAGTAGGCCGTCAGTGTGCTCCCCATTGTTAGTTTAAGGTCAGCAACTCTCATTAATTTGCAATAATGTTCAGAGATGAGGAAACATACTGTACAACTTTCATCTTCTTTTTATAAATAGAAGAAAGGTAGACCAAACAGATCTGTCACAGTTTGTACAATCTCTGTTGAAAAATCTAGTAGCATTCCTTGACCTTTTTCTGCTTTATGGTTGATCTGGTTGATCATGCAATAACGGTTGTTACACAGGTCTCTATTTTTCTCTATTTCCCCGTCCCTCTCCAAGTAATAACCAAGTGTGTTTTCCCTTTATGTTTATATGGTGTTAGCTGGTAGGAAGTAAAATGGATGTGATTAGTCAAGTGTGTGAAATGAAACAAATGAGGCAGCCAGGGAGCACACCCACACAGCACACTGAGTTAAATTATCTCCTGGTTTGTGTACAGTGGGAGCCGCTGCAGCTCAAGGTAATAAAGATTAAAGTGGCCTTTATAAACACTTTTCTTCATCCAAATGTGTATTTTTTCTTTTACATTCTGTTTTGGTAAATGTTTTCAGGTGTGCAGGTGACAGACAACAGGATATTTATATTCCTTTAACTTTTTCACATTACATCGCAAATTTGCATTTTTTTTTCCTTATGATTTTTTGCACTACACTGTCACACACTAGTGTCTTAAAAGTTTTTGTGTCTTTTTTGTTTTAGAAATACATTTTGTAAAACAGTGATGCGCATATCCCACTTCTTTTCTTTCATAATACTAACTGAAATGTATTGCATCCATTTGGGATCAGAGGTTCCCTAGAGTTTAATATAAAAGGGTATTGTGAGGCCTCATAAGCTTTGTCTCAGAAAACTTTGCCGTGCAAAATGCTTTCACTAGCCTGGCGAATTTCCAGGCGAGAAAAAGAAGATGAAAATTTTAGCAGGTTTAATGTTTGTTGTGAATGCACCTTGTCGTCTTTGTCAATCCTTCATAAAACTTCCAGCCAAGCCAATATTTTTTCTGTTGCAAAACAATAGAAAGATGGCTTATTTTCCTCCCAGGCATGAATAGTGCATCCATAAGCAACACAAGACTTCGGTATTTGGATAAATTTTACAGTAGGCCTATATAGTTAGAACAAGTCGTTACCATGCAGTTGCTTATCTCTCCTGTGATGGCGCCACACAGTCGTTTGGTGTGATATCCCGAATGTAAGTTGTCACGAGATGTCATCTGTTTGGTTGGAGGTATTGCAGGCTAACTTTAGTTTAGAGTGACAGATGCTTTTATCTGAGTCAGAGAAGTTAACTAAGGAAGTGACAAATCAGTTAATGGTAGTGATTTGATTCAGTTCACACAGATGTTTTGTTTATTTGAATGACAAATTTAAAACAGTGGTTTGGTATGGGCAATTTTATTTTGGCTTAAACTTGTCTTAATGTGTATGGGTGCTAAGCCTATTACTAGAAAGAGGTGGAAAAATCTCCCCAAAAGACAGGCAGTATCTGAACCATTCGACCACAAACCTGTAACCAATATATTTTGGTCGAGTTTAAAGCTTCATTTAATGACTAACCTGTATATCCTACACAAAATATAGTTTTGATCTCTGTCGTTTGTGTCCAGTCTGATCAGAGCTGTGTCCCTTAAGTTCAAGGGTCCAAACCACACCTCAGCTATTTATTCAGCAGTTTGTGTCCTGGAGTTCTGACCTTAACCACAGCCTTCCTACCCTTGTACACAACACCCAGTACCTGTCAGCATTTCAGTCAGCCAGCAAAGCAAAGTCATCATTGTATAATACCCACCATTATCCCTGAACATAATGATATAGAACGGTATATCACAGTTGTATTTCTAAAACTTTTATGTTTTGGGAGACCCATTATCTTTGTATACTCCATGGATCCTAGCAGGATACCTAGAAAACCTTTAAATTAATGAGATAACCATCAGGTCGCCTGATTTTTCCATGTGGAGATAAAACACCTCATTGTCCCTCTGCTCTGCTGGACTGCACTATTAAAGTACATACTTTTCTTTCAGTTAATTTTCTATGCAGACAAGTTAACATGAATTATTGGACAGAAGCCCATTTCATGATATTTGGTGTGTTTAAACAGTTTAAACAAACCCAATTTCTACAATCATTTGCTTAAAAAAATGGGAAAATCTAATCTTTGATTTGAGTTCAGGTGAAAGGAAGACAAAAATCCTTTGTAATTTTTATTTTTTTATTTTATTATTATATATCCTCAGTGTCAATCACTTTAATTGTTAATGCGTGACTTTAATGTTTCAACATTTATATAAGTTAAGTGATACCCGGGCCAATTTTGTACAGTCAGTCCACAAAATGGGTAAAAAGAACAATTTTTAAATATCTCAAAAGTGTAAATTCTTAATGAGTGTGTAATATGCTAGGAGAAGCTGAACTTGGCCTGAAAAATGCCACTTGCAGAAAACCTGACTGTCTGAAGGCAAACCTTAATCCTCCCAAGCCAATGGTTATGTTTAATGTAAGGCATGGACATTGTTTCCATATTTTCAAATTGGTAAAATGCTTTACAGCTCAAGACTCAACTTGTTGAAAGCCCAACATTTACCCTTATCCTTTTCCAACTCCAATCTGGGCTTATTTGTCACTGTAGACTGAAGTTTCATTTTCTTACTCTCATGTGGAGTCTGTGTTTTCTTGCTAATGCATCAATACCGGGTAAAACTCAACTAAGTAACCAGATGAACAAGAGCCTATAGAGATGAACGTGATAAATAAACGAAAACTCATTACAAACATCAAGCAATTGAGGGTATGTATGGGAAGGATAAAGGTATGTATAAATAACCTTTAAACTTACGCAATACTCCTTTAAATACTATGCCAACAGCCCATTTGCGAAAGATACTTCATAAAAACTGGAATTCCTTCCCTTGGTCTTTTGAGATAAGATTTGGCCTCTTAATAGCAAACATTTCCATTGGGTTTGAAAAAATATATACAGTATGTCTCATGTCCACTGTTACATATACTGTAAAAGTGCAGGTCTGTAATAAGGGTCAGAAATTAATACTCGCCACTCATCAAGTACAACAAAATTTTTCATTTAGCAACTTAACGCCAGAGTACCACTCACCACAAAGAGAGTAAATGTTTGGACCACAGTCATGCCTCATTCATGTCCTTTCATCTTTTATTTTGCTGAGTCTGCCTTCTGTCCCTTTGCTTCTCTGTTGTCTGTTCCAGTTCCCGAGGGCCGGTATTCTGCAACTTTTAGATTCAGTCTTGGTCCAATACACCTGAATCAAATGGCTGAGTTACCTCAGTAAGCCGTCAGTTCATTCTGAGTCCTCTCAATCATCTAATTACTTGATTCAGGTGTGTTGAACTAAAGGCACATCTAAATGTGGAGCTGGAATTGCCCACCTCTACAATAGACAGAGACGTATACAGTGAGCACACCCCCAATACCTCTTCATTTAGCAACAACTCTGCCGCTAGACAAACTGTGGCGGTATATACGTGGAGCGACCAAGCCGTTTAAAAGAAAACATACCATTGAGATGGAGGGAGCGAAAATCTACAGCCACCAAGGCAAAGAGACAGTTTATTGAAAAATGTGGGGAAGACTGTGTTTCGTTAGAAACTGGCTAATTTATGACGATGATGCTAAGCTAATGAGCTGCTCAGTATGCAGCAAATACGCAAAAGAAAACAGACATTTGTCGTTGTCTGTCAAACGATGAAACTGGAGAGCATCTGTGAACACAAACACAGTAAATTTCACATTAGCTGGATGTCCAGGTCTCAGGCTCAATTGAAACAACCCATGCCACAGCATCTGTGAGTGTGCTAATGGCTATATCCAAACAAACACACAAAAATGAAAATAGTGTTTTTCACTGCCCATGCAATTGGGAGAAAGGCTACAGTCTATATAGCAAGACTGTAGCATATAGCAATAGTCTTAACCACTAAAAAAAACAATAATGCACCATTTCTTCACCCTCCTGTTTTGATTTGAAGCATTTTACTTGTTTCACTTGTAATATCGGGGTATTACACGGGGTTTGGGTGTAGTAATATGTCTTAAATATCAAATATATTTCCTTGATTTAATTTAGTTAAGGTTTGAGACCTTAATTACTGTGCTTTCCCCCCGCCGATTAAAAAAGTCAAGTAAAAGTTAGAAGAGTAAGAGTAAAAGTTAGCACGGCACACCCAAGAGAAAAGCTTCAATAGCAACATTAAGGTAGCTTTTTATTATATAATCATCAGAAAATTCAAGTTAAATACAGTGGACTTAAAAGGAAAGCTTGCATTGCATTTAAACTGCATGTCAAGGTTAATGTTTGTAAGTAGCTGGAGCAAAAAAACTAAATATCACTGGTTTTTAGGCCTTAGTAGGC
>JAUZNJ010039485.1:0-10714 GCA_034780135.1 Jordanella pulchra | reverse complement strand
TTGTTGAACTGCAATCATCTAAAACAGGAGTGAGAAACATCTAAAACCTGCAGGACAGTGTGCCTTGAGGAGCAGGGATGAAAAACACTGGTCTAAGAAACATGTGGAGTCCTGGTCCATTTCCTGTCATTGCTCCTGCCTCCGCTCAGCCACCCCTCCGAGTCAGTCACCGGCAAACAGTCAGGAGGTTGACCCGCCCAACCTCTCTGCCATTCCACCAGAGTATCATGATTTGGCTCCAGTGTTTAGCAAATCTAGTGCTCTTTCTCTCCCTCCGCACCGCCCTTATGACTGTGCCATTGAACTCATCCCTGGAGCGTCACTGCCTAACAGTCGGCTTTATAATATCTCCAAACCGGAGAGGGAGACCATGGAGAATTATATCAACGAGTCTCTTGCAGCAGGAATCATCCGACCATCTTCTTCTCCTCTCAGATCGTGTTTTTTCTTTGTAAGTAAAAAAGACGGTTCTCTGTGGCCCTGTATTGATTACTGGGGGTTAAATCAAATAACAATCAAGCACAAATACCCGTTGCCTCCATTAGCTTCGGCTTTTGAACCGGTTGAGGATGCCACAGTTTTCACCAAGTTAGACTTAAGAAATGCTTACCACCTCCTCAGCATCCGTGAGGGAGATGAATGGAAAACTGCTTTCAAAACATCCCTGGGACATTTTGAGTATCTAGTCATGCCTTTCGGTCTGTCTAATGCACCCGCTTGTTTCCAGGCGCTAGTTAATGACGTTTTGAGGGATTTTTTAAATGTGTTCATCTACTTTGACGATATCTTGATCTATTCAAGGACCATCTCTGAACATCGGAGACATGTTCGCTTAGTCCTTCAGCGACTTTTGGAAAATAGACGGTTTGTCAAAGCTGAGAAATGCGAGTTTCATCGTTACCTTTCTGGGATTTGTGCTTGAGGACGGGCAGGTAAGACCATCAAGAGGACAAGATCAAGGTGGTTCTGGACTGGCCCACTCCAGAAAACAGGAAACAGCTTCAAGGGTTTCTGGGGTTTGCCAATTTCTATCGAAGTTTCATCAGAAATTATAGTCAAACAGCCCTACCTCTGACAGCGTTAACTTCTGTTAAGAAGACGTTTCACTGGTCACCTGAGGCTGAAGCGGCATTCAAGAAACTCAAAACTCTGTTTTCTAGCGCACCTATCCTCATTCAACCTGACCCCTCCAAACAGTTCATCCTGGAGGTGGATGCATCCAACTCAGGGTTGGGAGCAGTGCTATCTCAAAGTTCTGAATTTGATCAGAAGACTCATCCTTGTGCGTTTTTCTCCCGCAGACTCACCCCAGCTGAACGGAACTATAATGTTGCTGATAGAGAGCTCCTCGTCATTAAATTGGCTCTGGAAGAATGGCGGCATTGGCTGGAGGGCGCCGAGCATCCCATTTTGGTATGGACAGATCACAAAAACCTCTCCTACATTCAATCCGCCAAAAGATCGAATCCCCGTCAGTCCCGCTGGTCGTTATTCTTCTCCCGATTAAATCTGACCATTTTATACCACCCAGGGTCGAAGAACATAAAACCAGATGCTCTGTCCCGTCTTCACGCCTCTGATGATCCTGAGACACCAGCCACCATTTTACGTGCTAGTTGTACGGTAGCCACAGTCTCCTGGGAGGTTTCAGATCTAATTAAACAAGCACTGACCTCTGAACCAGATCCTGGCACTGGCCTGCCTAATAGAACATATGTTCCTTCTTCAGTGAGGGCTAGAATAATTCATTGGATGCATACCACTAAGTTTTCGGCTCATCCTGGGGTCAGTAGAACTGTGGCCCCGATTTCCCGTAGGTTCTGGTGGCCATCACTTCATAAAGACATAAAAGAGTTTGTCCTTGCCTGTCGTGTTTGTGCCCAGAATAAATCATCTCATCAGCCTCCCTTAGGTCTGCTTCATCCATTGCCTATTCCCAAACGCCCATGGTCACACATCGCTATAGATTTTGTGATGGGGTTGCCTGCGTCCAAGGGCATGACCACCATACTCACTGTCATCGATCGATTTTCAAAAGCCTGTCATCTCATTCCACTTAGCTTCCCACAGCTCTTCAGACCACTCAGCTTCTGGTTAAGCACGTTTTCAGACTGCACGGTATCCCACAGGAGATACTTTCTGACAAAGGACCTCAGTGCAGAGTGCCTCCAGTGTTGCTGAACATTTGCTGAAGCCCCTCTTCTGCAGCCTTACCCCCAGGTGACTCTACAGGACACGTCCCACAGAGGTGTGCTCTGCTGCACCCCCCTACTGTGTGAAGGCACAAAAGGCCAAGAAGCACACAGTTCTGCCTCTTTTGTGATTCTCTTCTGAGAGAATCATATTAAGGGACCAACATGGACCTCCATCTCACAGACATGAAGCTAAGTCATGATGGGTGACATTTCAGAATTTAACTGCTGCCAAAAAGGCAGTTTGCAACATCTCTTTTGAGTTCCAGGAATCCTGGTGGTTGGAGAGTGAACAGACTTCAGGAAGAAGGAGCTTCCCTTGACGTGGGGCACATTGAACAATGGGAGTCCCGCCCCCCTCTTCCATGATCAGGCCATCTTAAATTCAAACTCCTGCAGAAAAAACTTGAAATGCTTGGACACAGGTACAGGTCTGGCACAAGATTAGGGACAGAGATTCTAACTAAAACAAAAGGATTTTTTATGATTTTGATAATTTAATGTGTTTACTGTTAAGTATAGACAAAGCTAACAAGATGGACCGCATGGTGAACTGTACTACAGTGACATGTTTTGAGCTGTTATAAAGTTAAAACAAACTTTATTTCACCAGTGGTTTAAACACTGATATAACGTCAACAATTTATGTGTTCTGCCATTTGCTCATTACATTTTGATTACCAAATTATGACCAAAAGTCATTTCTGCTAACTGCTAACTCTAAGAAGATTAAGAATCAATTAACTAAAGGTTATTGATGTCTGATTAAGCAAACCATTTAGTAAAACATTATTTGGCCGAAAGTTTTATTCACCTCTTGGATTTGCATTGAATTGGTTTGAAAACATTCCAAATGCTCTAAATTAGTCAAAAGCTACTTTGATCACATTCCAAATTCTTCAAGATAAACTTCTCAAACATAACATCTATGCTAAACTGTGATATCATTTCATTGATTATGGTTTTCCGCCATGTTTTATTCTTCTTTGTACATAGTAGTTTAGTTTTAGTAGAGTTTCTGTCATTATTCTTTTAATCAGTCATGCTCTGATCATCCCCACCTGCTCAGCTCTCATCACTCTAATCAGCTCCACCATCAGCTTATATAACCCTCTTTTTGACCATAGTCTGGCGCCAGATTATTTTGAGCCCTATGGTGAGAGTTTTCCAGCGCATCTTCTGCCTGCCTGCCTGTTACGACCTGTTCTGTTTCAAGATCTCGGCTTTTGCCTGTTTCCCTGAAGGGTCTGTTTCTGTGTCTTCTGGTTTTGACCCTTGCCTCTTAGTTACTTTGATTCTGGATTATGGACTGGATACTCCTCTGACATTCGATCTCCTGTCACTGGCCTCTGCTTCCATAATGACCCTGATTCTGGATTATGGACTGGATTCTCTTCTGTCATCTGACATCCTGGCTCTGACCTCTGCTCTGCTCTCCTCTACCTCGATTAAGAGCGCTTCCCTCAAATATTCTGTTCGGATCACTTACCGGCTAAGCCGAAGTCCAGAGACCTCCTCCAGGAACAAGACCGTTTGCGTGCTGGCTGGTCAGCCACACCTCTGGACTCACTCTCTGTTCCCACTATGGTCAGTAACCCTCACTCTCATGTCTGAAAATCAGTTCGTCATCCAGAGCTGAACAGTAAGGCTTATCATCTATCTCCAGAAGATCCAGCTGCTGTGACTGACTCCCGCTGCTGCTCAGTTCGTAATATTTCTCTTAATAAACTGTTATACTTTCCTCTTGTCTTGCTCGAATTTTGGGTCCTCCGTACAAACTCATTACAGAATGATCTGGCCAAATATGGACCCTTCGCTAAACCAACGGTGGAGATCGAGTGTTTATAAATCCATCTGTCTACTGGAAACCTGAATTATTGAAGTATTGGACCACCCGATTACACAGAGAAGAGGAGGCTCCCCACTTCCGCAAACAACGCATGATGTCACCGCTTCCCCTCTGTTGCTCAATTCCAGCTGAGAGCCACGTCTTTTGGCTCCTGAACTGTTTAGAGGCGATCTGGATCTTTGCTGATCTTTTTTGACACAATGTGAAATCATCTTTGAATTACAACCATCCCGTTTCCCCACTAATCGATCCAAGGTTGCTGTAATCTCATTGCTTGCAGGCAAGGCAAAAATATGGGGAATCACTGAGTGGCAGAATGGATCATTAATCTGTCATGCTTATGATTCTTTTCTCAGGAGTTTGACCGTGTTTTTGGTCCTGTTCTTCCTGGTCGTGAGGCATCTAAGGGTCTTCTTACTCTACGTCAGGGGAATCGTTCAGTCACTGGAATGAAGACGTTTTTCATCTTGGACTAAACAAAAAGATCAAAGATGAACTGGCTACTCGCGATGCTCCAGGTTCACTTGTACAACTAGAGGAATTAGCCACTCTGATTGATCTGAGACTATCTGAACGGTGCAAGGAACTAAATGTTCAGACTCCTCTACAAGAACAATCGGTTCCTATTTCTGAATCTGGAAACAGGTCTAAATCATATGCTTCTTCTGAACCCATGCAGCTGGGACGCACCAAGTTGTCCTCAGAGAAAAGACAACGTCGGATCCATTTTAACCTCTGTTTCTATTGTGGGAGTAGTGGACATCGTATCTCTGGATGTCCAGCTAAAAGATCTGGCTCAGTAGAGAAGAGGGATACTCTACTGGGCAGGATTAAGATACCTTATTCCCCTATATTACTCTTTTCTGTCAGCATTTTTTCCTGTTCAGGTTCTCATCAGATCAAGGCTTTTATGGACTCTGGAGCCGACACTGAATTCAAGGATGAACAATTTGCTCATGAACTGGGTATTCGACTCCTCGAAACTCCTTCTCCATATAACGTTCTGGCTTTGGATGGATGGCAATTAAACACAGCCGGTCTTATTACTGAATAAGTTAAGCTGTCTATTGGAGGTAACCATAAGGAATTCCTAACGTTTCTGGTGATCCAATCTCCCGAATATCCAGTGGTTTGGGAGTGACCTGGCTTAGGAAACACAATGCTAAAATTTATTGGCAACATTTAGAGATAGTAGAATGGTATTCTTCCTGTTCTGCATCCTGTTTGTCTATGGCTAATGTTTCACCTTCTTCTGAGGGATCTATTGATAAGACTTATCCTGATCTGTCTAAGGTACCCCTGGATTATCATGACCTTAAAGAGGCTTTCAATAAATCCAGAGCCACATCATTGCCACCTCATCGACCTTCATACTGTGCCATTGATCTGCTTCCTGGTACTACCCCTTCTAGAAGTCGACTTTTTTCTCTGTCTCTTCCAGAATCTAAAGCTATGCAGAGCTATGGTTATGGTCAAAAGTTTACACACACTTGTAAAAAACATAATGTCATGGCTGTCTTGAATTTCCAATAAGTTCTATGAGTCTTATTTTTCTGTGATAGAGTGATCGGAACACATACTTGTTTGTCACAAAAAACATTCATAAAGTTTGGTTCTTTCATAAAATTATTATGGGTCTGCTGAAAATGTGACTAAATTTGCTATTTGGTTACATGTCCTTTGGCCATTTTCATGGAAACTAGGCGCTTTTGGTAGCCATCCACAAGCTCCTGGCAAGCTTCATGTCGAATGTTTGACCAGAGGGAGGTCTGAGAGGCCATCAAAAGGCTTGACATCCCCGACACCTGCCCAAGTATCATCTGTTTGTCCCCGAAGACCTTATGGGTAAGGTCCTGAAATTTTGTCATGCGTCTCGGGTATTCTGTTATCCTGGAGTCTCCAAGACAATCGGTATCATTAAGTCTCAGTTCTGATGGCCCACTCTGATGGCTAACATTCTCTCTAAGGAAGTTTTCCGTTTACATGGCATCCCATCTGATATCGGTTCTGACAGAGGTCCTCAGTTCATCGCCCAATATTGGAAGGAGTTCTGTTCTCTGGCTTCCATCCTCAGACCGATGGCTAGACCGAGAGGGCCAATCAGGAGATAGAGACCAAGCTCCGAATCTTTTGTGAGTATGATTGGATTGAATACTTACCCTGGGTTGAACACGCCATTAACTCTCTGCCTTCCAGTACCACCAGTCTCTCCCCATTCTACACTGTGTATGGGTTCCAGCCACCGGTGTTCACCATTCAGCAGAAGGAAGCCAAAGGTCCAGTTTGAAGATCTTGCCTTTTGCCTGTTTCCCTGCCGGATCCGTTTCTATGTCTTCTGGTTTTGACCCTTGCCTCCTAGTTACTTTGAGTCTGGATTACGAACCGGATACTCCTCTGACATCTGATCTCCTGTCGCTGGCCTCTGCTCCCATGACGACCCTGATTCTGGAATACAGACTGGATTCTCTTCTGTCATCTGACCTCCCGGCTCTGACCTCTGCTCTGCTCTCCTCTACCTCGTTTAAGAGCGCTTCCCTCAAAGGTCTGTTCGGATCACTTACCGGCTAAGCCAAAGTTCAGAGACCTCCTCCAGGAACAAGACCGCTTACGTGCTGGCTGATCAGCCACACCTCTGGACTCATTCTCCATTCCCACTGAGGTTAGTAACCCTCATTCTCCTGCCTGAAACTCAGTTCATCATCTAGAGCCGAACACTAATGCTTATCATCTCTCTCCAGAAGAACCAGCAGCTGTGGCTGACTCCCACTGCTGCTCAGTTCCTAATGTTTCTCCTAATTAACTCATACTTTCCTCTCGTCTGGGTCGAATCTGGCTCCATATAAACTCATTACAGTTTCACTAGTTTGTAGTCAAGAGTGTTAAACTAAAATATGTTTGACTTGGAGCTGAATGATTTTTGTTAATAACCTCTGATATTTTAAACGGAAGTTGTGCTAAATCTATATTATATATATGTAAAATTATTCGTTTTACCATGATTTGTGCTCCATTCACACTTTTAGTTATTGTTCTAACACTTATCCAGTAGGACTTGTGTTGATAAACAAATTATGACAGTCTGAATAAGATCTGAGTAACTAACATATTTACCACCCCTTCCGGGGAGAATGTTAAATATATTAAAACTCCCAACATTTATATACCGTCCACTGGGTGGGTGGGAAGTGGTCATAATAAATATGTTTCACAGCAAAAGGTAAAAGATAACTTTTCAGGTTTAAAAGAAAAAGAAGGACAGTAAAACTAAACAATAAATGTGAATGTAGAACAGAGGTAAAAACATTATAACCCCTTTGGAGAAAGGGCTACCCATACAACACAGAGACCTGGCTAAATGACATTACTCTGGATGAATTACATTATTGCTTCTGCCTCTGCTGCTTCCACCTCTCTGCTCACCGCTCAGACGCATCTCTTCATTGCTCCTTGCTTGCTTACATTTTTTCCTAGTACTTACCTTCTTATCTCTCAGCCAAAGAGACAGAAAATCAGAAGTGGCCGCTACAACTATACCTTCACCAGGAAGAAACAATATAAGCACAAAGAGAGATCTTTTCAGGCTTTTAGAATTAAGGCCGATTGAACATCTCAAATAGTGAAGAAAATATAATAATAATAATAAAATATTTTATTTAACAGCGCCTTTCTGGACACTCAAAGTCACTTTACAGGGATTAAAAAATAAAAAAATACAAATACAGGATCATAAGAACCAGGGGTTTAGCCAGACACAACATATTAACAAAGGTTTTTTGAAAGTATGCCTGTGTAAATTCTTAGTCATTTAGGTCATGGCAACCACAAAACTGGCTGAAATTTGATGACAACCTGACTTTCAGTCAGTTTTTGAGGATTGTTAGAGTCTTTAAGAACAACTGGTGGCTGTTTGATTAGCATCTGCCTGAAGTATTTTGGAGGATGGATCTCCATGCTGCTTAAATACATCTATGCTCCAACTACAGATCTGGTGAAGCCAACAGGATGACAAAGCCTCCTGGAAAAATGAGAAACATCTTCAAAAAAACTAACAAAGTACAATTTCTTTCAGTTAAGTATCTTTGTGGTTTTTGATATACAGTAAATGTTCGTGAATGCAGACAGGAATACAGGTAGAAGGGTTGGTAAGTCAGATGGAGGTATAATACACCAGTGAGAGGCTAAACTGACTGACTGCAGGCCTGAGGAGGCAGGCCATGACTGTAAGGTAAATGTCCCATTTAAATCCAAAATCTACTCTGTTTAGAACTGAGTTTGACTGTTGAAGTTAAACTGTTAACCGATGTGTCATTTGTTTAAAGTGTTGATTGCATGATATTGACATTTTCTAATATTTTCTGTAGACCTAAACATGTTGTTTTTGGGCTGAAAACATGCAGATCTCACAAACCTGGCAGTGAAGGACGATGGAGTTGCAAGCTATTCTATTAGGATAGTAGTAGATCATTTCTTGTAATGGATGGAGAATTTATTTGAAAATCATATCTATTTAAAGTAATATTTACTCAATCATATTCTACAAACCAAAAACTGGTTATACTATCTGCACCAGAGGCATAGCAGTCGTGTTTCCCAGCACGGTGTTTCCTACCACGGCTGCTTCGTCATATTAGCGTCACTCTTCGACTCAGAGTCTGGCTCTGTAAGCTAGTGGTCCGCTCTTGATGGTTCTGATGGTAGCTCTTGATGGTTCTTGATGGTAGCTTGATGGTAGCTGTGATGCCTCCATGTTCCTTAGCATCACTATCTCAGCTTAAACTGGCTGATGGTTCATACACACAGAACAATTCCACCTTAGATGTGCTGGAACAATTAGCAGTGTTTCCATCCATCTCCATTATAGCATGCTAAGCTTGCTACAACAGTGACATCGCCATGGAAACGGATTTTTATTGGATGTAATCAGAGTGCTGCTGTGGCACTACTAAATGTATGATATTGGTGTTAAAAATAAGTCTGGTTGATTCACAGTAACTCAGAACCACCTGGTATGTCCTGCTGCATGATTTTAATGCAAAATTACATGAAATCAATATTGCATCATCAACAGTTTAAGGTGGCATACCAACAATTTTATTTGTTAAACTACCTGATTTTATGGTGTTTTTATCTTTACTTACATTTGTTTTGCTCATTTTTCCCTTCTATTTCATTGTAAATCACTTTAAGTTGTCTTTGTAATTAATTAAATTTTCTGAAATGAATTTTATGTCTGAACGGTGTTGATGCTCATAAAATTAATAAGAAAATAAGATAGGCATATGTGTGAGGAATCGAGAAGTGGGCAGCAGGAAATGTTTAATACGAACCACATAAAAAGCTTTTGCTAAATATCCATACACTGAGGATTGGTTTGAGACAGAAAGGAAAAGCAGCAATATTTGTGATAACTGAAGGATTGCAATCTTTATCAGCAGTAGTATGATGAAAGGACAGTCTTGATCCTACAGAAAGATGCTTTAAGCCACAATTATCTCACCTTTGACCTTCACCTGGTTGAACAAGCAGGAAGGACAGCGCAGCAGGACAAACTCCTCGGCTTGGTGCATGGAGTAGTCAGTGCTGGCAACAACCACCCGGTCACCACCCTCCCAGCCCACCACCTCATCACCCAGCTCCAGGATGGTGTCGTCTGTCAACACATCGATTGACAGAGATGCCTGCGGACGAACTAGAAAGTGAAGATTCAGTAACTCAGTAACTCATTATTTAACAAACACTAGATCTAAAAACAAAAGGCCAGCCAATCATCCCTACTGTTTCCCTGTAGAAGGCAGATAAATTACGAACTGTTAAGATGTAAAGAAGAAACTGAATTCACTGCAGCAGAACTTTACGGTAGTGGTTGTACTCGGGAGTTTTCAGTTTGGACCTTAAATTTCCAAAAACTGACATGAACTACCTTTCTCAGTGTTGTCCCCATTAACCCCTTGATCTTGATTTTCACTTTCTTAAAATGTAAAAAGAATTTCCCATTTCAACTCTTTGTAATTGGACATAATTTAATAATGCAGACAACAAAATACAACAACAGAAATCACCTACATGCTAAAATAACTAATTTTTGAGGTGGACATAGTACATAGTGGTAATCATAAAAAAAATAAAAAGTTTCCTATGCTGAAGAACTCGGGAAAATAAGAATGAAAGACTTACGGCGGAAGGCTTAACTCAAAGATAGGCACTAGGGCAAAGGGAGATTAGTATTTTATTATAATATATACAGATTTCCTTTCCTGCATGAAATTTTAATTCATTCTTGATTTAGTTAAAGATCTCTCCAAGAACCTGTTTGCAATAGTTATTTGTTTAACAGTAATTTTTTTTAACAAAAAATAAAAATACTGTTCATGTTTAATGACTTCAAGGATGCTTCTATAATAGGTCTGGACCTCAGAGAAACAATTACACGGATGTTCTGATAAAGATGTTTAATCAATATATTTTTAAATTCGTTTGTTTGTTTATTTAATTTTACTTAATTTATCTATTTATTTATTTGTAAGACATTGGCTTTTTTTTAGCATATAGTTTTTGAGATTGGATTAAAGATATTAGACTGATTGGGAAGCTCCTTGTTGTTGGGATCCGGAGCCTGTCCACCATCTTTCCTCCAGCAGAGTGCGCCGTGGGTCTCCTGGGCTGGAGCCCTCAA